>PVJH01004270.1:81176-128173 GCA_004026705.1 Nesogale talazaci
TGTTTCCACATGAATTTGGCACCTGGGCTGGATCTTTTTTTTTTTTTTTTAATAAATCATTTTATTGGGGGCTCCTACAACTCCAATCACGATCAATACATGCATCAATTGTATGCAGACCACATTGGTTGCCATCATCATTTTCAAAACATCCTCCTTCTACCTAGGCCCCCGGTACTAGCGCCCCATAGTTCTCCTCCCTCCCCACCCCCCCTCTCCCATGAACCCTTAACAACTTACAAATTGTCATTATTTTGTCATCGTACACTGTCCGATGTGTCCCTTCACCTACTTCCCCGTTGTCTGTACCCCAGGGAGGAGGTCATATGTAGATCCCTGCAATAGGTTCCCCCTTTCTACCCCACCTTCCCTTCACCCTCCTGGCATCACCACTCTCACCCCTGGTCCTGAAGGGATTCTCTGTCCTGAATTACCCCTGTTTCCGGCTCCAATGTACATCCCCTAGTCTAGCTGCATTTGTAAGGCATAATTGGGATCATGATAGTGGACGGGAGGAAACATTTAAGAAGTAGATGAAAGTTGCATATTTCATTGTTTCTACACTGTAGCTTGACTGGCTGGTCTTCTCCCTACAACCCCTCTCTGAGGGGATGTTGCTCCACCTACTGATGGGCTTTGGGTCCCCAATCTGTACTCCCCCTCATTTATAATGATGTAATTTTTAGTTCTGTGGTGCCTGATACCCGATCCCTTTGACACCTCATTGTCACACAGGCTGGTGTGCTTCTTCCATGTGGGCTTTGTTGCTTCTGAGCTAGGTGGATGAATTAGGGATTTTAAAGCTGGCATTTCAGACCAAAGCATCTACAAAAAAGTCTACAGAAAAAGAAAGTTCAAACAGTAATAAAACCCTTCTGGATACTGTGCCTGCCCCTCCTCTTTGCTAGGAGAACAGCAAGAAATTAAGTGATAGGTTCAAAGTAGCCCTTGCTTTGCCAATGTTTTTATTTAATTTAATTAATTAATTTTTTTATGCCAAGGAATTTTCCTGGTCCTTTTTTTTTGTGGCATCACTGCCCTCTGGTGGTCGTGGGAGCTACCCAGCGCCGCTCCTAAGAGCCACCGCTGGATTTGAACTGCCAAGCCTGTGGGCCGCAGTCCCGCACTCAACCACTTAGGCCACTGGGGCTCAGCCCTTTTCTTGGTCCTTAAAAGCATTTTTAACACATTATTGTGGGTGCTTATAGTTATTTATAACAATCCATAAATCAGTTATATCAAATGAACTTGTACCTATGTTGCCACCATCATTTTCAAAACGTTTTCTCCTTGAGCCCTTTGATACCAGCCCCTCTTCTATCCCTCCCCCTCCTCCCATTCTGCCACCCTCTTTGCCAATATTTTTTGAAGAGAATCATGTTCTCCTTAGATGCAAGTGTAATGGTGAATTCTGAAATAAGAGCAGTGGAAGTAGTTTGATAAACAGTTGGTCACTAGGTCTACAGCAAAGTTTAGTTCTTTAGGGACTACTTGTTGCTAATTAAGAGAATCTAGTGTTTAAAAGGTAAATTAGCTTAGTAATGGGAATTCTTAGTCTAGTGTCTATAATGCTTGGATTAGAGTACTCAGCAAACAGTTTGACTGAAGGATAAACAGTTTCTTTTCTTTTTCTTCCCCCACCCCCTGCCTTGTTTGCATTTTTGAACTATCTCCCAATGATTTTTTTTTCCCAGAAAAAACCTTATGGGTGGCATTAAAAAAAAAAACTTAGGTACTGCTTTGTTTGATCTAATATTTAAATGTCTGAAGCCCTGGGTTTAATCATTAATGATTTTTCAAAGTTATATATATATATAACTTTGATTGCATTTTTCTACATTCTACTAACATATTAGTTCAGACTAATCCCTAGAAACTTTGCAAGTGTTTGACATGTGTTGTAAGTGTAAGTACTTTCCTCTTTCTCACGATCATGAGTGGGATGATCGTGGTCTGGAATGAGATGATGGTTGGAAATCTTTAAACAGCCGCAGGGTATTGTGCTTTTGAACAAGGCATAAAAGTATCTGGAGGAGGTTTGTCTTTTCCTTCGGGACATTTAACTTTAGAGTCATTTTAAAATGAAGTTTTCCACTTTCTTAATAGGGTAGTGAGGGTTCGTGTCTTAAATGGAACTCACTGTTACATATATAGTGTATATATATGAAATATATATGTATATATGTATATCTTTCTTGCTTGGCTGTGTTCATGGTTGCTCTTGGATTATAAACCATTCATTTACTTGTCAAGGAGTTTCTTTGGTTGGAACGAGTGTCTGAGTCAAACCTGTTAAACTTGCTAGTTTAACAACAAGAGCAGTTTTTCCATTTGCTTTTTTATGAAACCTGAAAGTTCAGTATTAAGAATGTTTTTAGTTTCTGTCAAGTAAGAAATTAGAGACAGGTTTCGAGGAAATGGGTAAAGATGCGCTCACAGGCAAGAGCGGAGGGAACTGTATTACAGGCCTGATCAGATTTGTTCTAGAACTTCTTCTTTCCGATCCATTGTGCACAAAAGCTTGTTTTTACTGAGCTAGACATTTCCTCAGCACCATTAACTTCTGGTCAGTACACATCATTTTCTAATAAACAGAACTGAATGTGACCCTTTTCCTTACCCTGTTGATGACTGACATGCGAAAGGGAGAAACACTCCAGACGCCCAGAGAGATATTCCTCACTTTACCACGGTTCAGCACATGTGGCCTGACTCTGCAGAGATTCATTAGATGATCCTCAGACTTTACCTTTGAGAAATCTCAGAACCACACACCATTCAGTGTAAGCGGATTCACCTATGACTGATACGCTCAAATTTAGACAACACAAACAAATGAAAGTATACCAAGATATTTGAGGAAATGCAGATGGAAAATATATAAACAGGAGACTTAAAAATCTTGGATAATTGTGCCTATAGATTACTAGGTTTTAATTCAAGAATGCTTCCTTTGTGGGATTCCCAGGGGTCTATGAAAGGATAGGGTACAAGGGGTCCAGTCACTGCTGCTTTTTCCAATTCTCAACTCTGAGGAGTCACTTCAGGAGATGGCTTTTGGTCCTGCCAGCTATGCCAAATATGGATGGGGGTGGGAGTGGGGGAGAGAAGCTCAGACTTAAGTTTAATCGAGTTATTCTGTTTTTTTGTTGTTGTTGTTTCTTTTTCTCTGTTTTGTTTTTTGGTCAAAGACGAATCAAAATGAGATATTTGTCAGTGTGCACCAAGCACCGGAGATTGTCAGAATCCACTGAATCACAGTTTGAGAGCCACTGAAGAAAGTGAAGTGGGGACAAAAATCTGATATGTTATTAACACTAGTACATCATTAACAAAGGCGAGCGTGCACAACAAGAAAGGGACCACAATAGAGATTTGTAGTAATTATATGTTTAAAACAATGGTAAGGTTGCCTCTGGGGTTTTAATGATCTGATTACGGGGTGGCTGGGGTTGACTCATGATCTTCCAACCCAGAATCCTAGTCACAAGGTGAAGAGAATATAGCACAGCCTCTGCTAGCCTTAAAGAATAGTGTGTGTGGTGCTGTGATGAAAAACAACTCCTCGTTGCAACTTTCTGGGCCTTTTTCTGACCAATGCAGCTTTTCGTTTTCTTTAAAAATTTCTTCACCATAAGCTCCTGTGACCTTCAAGATAATATTGTCGCCTTTACCCCTTTGGAATTCACAATAACCCCTTTCTAAAAGAACTTTAAAAAAAATTGTGAATTAGGTGGGGGATGTTACATTTTAGATAATTAATTTTGTAATCTTCTGCTTAAACTGCTTATCAAACCCCATTAACTTACCTTAGCTTCCTCTTTTGATTCCTCTTCTTCCTTGTGGATTAGATTACTCTCTTCCCCTTTACTCGAGTTAACACCGGGCAGCCAGTTAGTGTGCTGTTCCGTCTTCTCTCACCTGCCATTCCCCCACACTGGCAACTTCTAAAGTCTGTTCTCCTGGATATGAAAGTCATTGTCCTTTTTTTCTTTCTCTTTCTAGCTGTGGTCTCAAATAGTTCTTGTTCTTTTGTGATTGACTTAGTGTCATTTAATATAATGTTCTCCAGGTGCATCCATGCCATTAGATGCTTCATCATTTTTTGGCATAATATTCTGTTGTGCGTATGCTTTGTTATCCATTATTTTCTTGATGGGCATTTACATCGTTACCATGTTCTTGCTATTGTGGACATTGTTACGATGAACATGGATGTGCATGTGACTGTGCTATGATTCTTATTTCTTTAGGCAATAGACCCAGCCGAGGGATTGCTGACTTGTTTGAAATTTCTATTCCCAGTTGTTTGCGGTACTGCCATATTGCTTTCTCCGGTGGTTTTGCATGTTTACAGTGCCAATCTTTCTGCATCCTCTCCAGCATCTGTTGTTGTTTTGAACTCGGCTGTCATTTTCAGTGTAAGATGGCACCTCATCCTTGCTTAGATTTTTATTTCTCAACTGGTAATCTTGAGCAATTCTTCAGGTGTTTGTTATCACCTGGGATGTGAGCTTTGGTGAATTATCCGTTCATGTCCTTTGCCCATTTTTTAAAGTTTTAAGTCATTTTATTAGGGGCTCTTGCAGCTCTTATAACATTTCATACATCAATTGTATCAAGAATATTTGTACATATGTTGTCATCATTTTCAAAACATTTTTTACTTGAGCCCTCACTATAAGCTTAAAAAAATCTTTTTATTGAGGGCTAATACAACTCCTATCATGATCAAACCATATGTCAATTGTATATAGACCACATTTCCTTTGCCCATTTTTGAATTGAGTTCTTCATTGTTTTCTTATTGAGGTGAAGTTTTCTACAGATACTAGAAATTAGTCCTCTCGCCATTTTTTTTATTGCTAAATTGTTTCCCATTTGTGGATTCTCCTTTTACTTGTCGTGAGTGGGAATTAACTCAATAGCAGTGAGTTGTTTTTTCGTTTTTTAAATGCACGTATCTTATTTCTAGTAGGTTCTAGTCATCTACTTTGTCTTCTGTTGTATGTTTCCTTTGTTATTTTTGGTAGTGTTTCTATGCTCTACAATAGGGAATTTACATCTGACACTGTTTTCTCACTGATGAGGTTTGTAACTCTGGGATTTATATTGAGGTCATTGATTCATCTTGAATCTGTTTTTGCAAGTAGGGTGAGGAATCGGTCTTGTCTTATTCCTCTCACTATAACCTTTTGAAATGACTGCCTATCTTCCTGGAATTTAGATTCCTCCCAGCAGGTCCCCTGAGAAGTCCCTGTTTTGACCATACTTTGCTCTCTGGAGCATATTAGCAAATTCAAGACTCATTCCCAGTTATGAAATGGTACACAAAATCATCTTCATTAAAAGACTGATGGAAAAATCAGTTCTTTGAGTTTGTTAATCTTTGCACACTTGTTGAAACCAAAATATTTGCTTAAAATTGAAAATCCTCAATCTTATGAGATCCCAACTTAAGTAGCAAAATCTCACAGTAATTCTGTGTTCTTCTTCCACCCGTCTCTGGACATTAGTCATAATTTCTTCATTCCTTGAGGTTGGCAGTCTTCCTTCCCTGCGTCATCTTTGAGTCTTTCCGACCTTCCTTAAATGCTTGATTCATCGAAGGAACTGTTGTTTTAGATGTGTCAGCAGTTCTGTATGCTTGTTGCAACGTTTCAAGGATTTAAAGAGATGTCTTCTTGAGTTGAGTTCAAAACTTGTTATTAACCCTGACTTAAAAATAAATTTTTCCCATGGCACAAAAAGCCTACCCCTTTTGAAGGCATCCTAATGAGACTAATCCCATGGCTACATTCTAAAACAACTTTTCTGCAGCCATCCACTGATTGCAGAGACGTGTTTAAACATGTTTGGGATAAAGTTATATAGTACATGTACACACTGGAACCTAGTAGCAATTCTTTCTGACTCACCTTTGTCCAATGTTGAGGCTTTGTGCTCAAACCTATTTTCCCAAGAGGTTGTATGGCCAGAGTTTTGAGACTTATGCTCTAAATAATAGATGTTTTCTATGTATTTATTAATTTATAAACTTTAGGTAATACCTGACTTTCCATTAAAAAAACACACACAAAAAATCCCTCCTCCCCTCCAAAAAAACAACAACCTTTTATCATTCTATCTCTTACAGTGTTCAGTGACTTCATTATCCATTTTACTTCTTCTGATTCTTATCTTGGTAACATCTCATAACAATTCCTCTATAATCCACTTTGGGAAGTATCTTCCCCTATTTTTAAGTACACATATTCCTTTTTCACCTATTTTTCCCTTTCTCTTACAACTCCTGTCAGCTATATCTCTACTTTTTTTACGTTGTCAAAATTGACAGCTTATATTGTAGTTTGTTACTACAGCCAAGTCTCCATATATGTTAACTCTAAAGATGAAAACTACAAATATCCTTTATCACTTGCTAATTCTTTCATAAAGAAAAATTACCCTTATGAATTTTAGGCTCAATGATTTGGGCCTACATTTATTTTCCCCTTGAAATAAGCAGAAGAATTAACAGTCTATGATCAAATACACTGCCAATGAGTCAATTCCAACTTAGGTCAACCTTATAGGACACAGTAGAGCTGTCAAGGGAGTATCTGAGACTGTAAGTCTTTACTCGAGTGGAAACCCTCATTTTTCACCCAAGGAACAGCTGGTGCTTTCCAGCTGCTGACCTGGCAGTTAGCAGCCCAAAACCTCATCTACCATGCCATCAGGACTCCTATATAGTCCACAACAGTTGCCTCTTATCAATAAGCATATTTCTGACCCTCCCCACTACCCCTACTATTTCTTTTAAGCAAAAGAACATCTTTAGTTTGTAAATTCCATACAAAAATAAATCCATTTTTCTGTTAAAAACCATATTGACTTGCTTTTAATGTTTCTATGAAAGAGTAATTCTCAAAATCCTTGCCTTCAGGATTTTTTTAAAAAATCATTTTATTGGGGGCACATACAACTCTTTTCACAATCCATCCATCCAGCACATTTGTACATTTGTTGCCATCAATATTCTCAAAACATTTATTTTCTACTCGACTTCTTGGTATCTGCTTCTCAATTTTCCCTCTTCCTCTCTGTTCCCCCTTACACTGTCCTTCACCCACTTTTCTGTTGTCCATCCCCTAGGGATGGAGTTGTATATAGTTTCGTGTGATCAGTTCCCCCTTTCTATCTCACCTTCCTCATACTTCAAGGTATAGCTGTTCTCATAAACCTCTGAGGGGTTTATGTGCCCTGAATTTCCTGTTTCTGGTTCTTATATGTACCAATATACAGCCTCTGGTCTAGCCGGATTTGTAAGGTAAATTTGGGATCAGGATATGGGTGGAGGAAGCATTAAAGAACTAAAGTAAAGTTATATGTTATATCAGTGCTATTCTGCACCCTGACTGACTCATCTCCTCCCCACCACCCTTCTGTTAGGGGATGTCCAATTGCCTACAGATGAGTTTTGGGTACTACGCACTCTCCCTCATTCGCAATGATAAGCTTTTTTGTTCTTTGATGCCTGATACCTGATCCTATCAACACTATGTGATCACACCAGCTGGTGTGCTTCTTCTATGTGGGCTTTGTTACTTCTCAGCTAGATGATCTTGAAGACCCCAGACGCTATATCTTTTGATAGCCGGGCACCATCAGCTTTCTTCACCACATTTGCTTATGTACTCACTTCGTCTTCAGCAATCAAGTTAGGAAGGTGAGCATCATGGAGTACCAGTTTAATAAAACAAAGTGTTCTTGCATTGAGGGAGTTCTTGAATAGAGGCCCAATGTCCATCTGCTACCTTAATACTAAACCTATAAATATTTGCGCATAGATTTATTTCCCCATCCTCATGTATATTTACATATGTACATGTCTCTATTTAGATCTCTATAAATACCCGTTGCCTCCTAATTCTTTCCTCTACTTCCTTTTACTTTCCTCTTTTTCCACGATCATGCTCAGACTTCATTTTCTTTTTAGTTACATTGCCCTTGATCAAGCCCTACTAGGCCTTCTGCCCCTTCCTCACCACTGATTTTGGATCACTTGTTGTTCCCTTGACCTTGGGTGTGTTAACACCCACTTCCTTTCCCCCACCTCCCCAGCTCCCATGTTCCTCTGGAACTGTTGGCTTCTTGTTTTCTTTTCCAGATTGTTTATCCAGCCTATCTTATCTAGATAGACCTACAGAGATAATAATATGTACACACACAAAAACAAGACAGAGCAAAACAAAACAATGAAAGAAAAGAAAACAGCAACAACAAAAAACTGGTGACAAAAAAAAAAGCCTGTAAATAATTCAAGGTTTGTTTGTTGACCTGTAGGAGTGTTTACCAGTGGAGTCTGATGGGGGGCCATGCCCTGGGCCCAAAATCTATTTTTGGTACTCCCATAGGACTTCCTTGCTCTACCCTTTTGGCTGTTCTGTTGCACGCCCTTAGTGTTTTGCCTCTGTGTGGTGTGGTGGGGTCAGATCAGGAGCAGTTTCTACACTGTATCTCCGGGTTTCCCTCCATAGTGTTGTGGGTGAGTGAGGGATATTGTGTCTCAGTGGGGCCAGCCAAGGCTTTGGTGGACTAGGACTGTGTCCCACTCTCTCTTCCTCTCCCTTCATTTGTTCCCATGTTCTCTGACCAGACATGTCCCTCTCCCTGAGCTGTAGCTTCAGTGCTGTCCCCTGAAGTAAATTCTGGGAGGGTCTTCAGGATTCTTTTTTAAAAAATCATTTTATTGGGGGCTCATACAACTCTTATCACAACCTGGACATATATCCATTCAATGAAAAGCGCATTTGTACATTTGTTTCCCTCATCATTCTCAAAACTTTTTCTTTCTACATAAGATCTTGGCATCAGCTCCTCCTTTTTCCACTCCTTCCCTGTTCCCTCTCCCATATGGGCCCTTGATAATTTATAATTATTATTATTTTGTCATATTGTACACTGTCTGATGTCTCCCTGCACCTACTTCTCTATTGTCCATACCCCAGAAAGGAGGTCATATGTAGATCATTTTAATCGGTTCCTCCTTTCTCTACTTCACCTTCCTTCCACCCTCCCAATATCACCCCTTTTACCACTGGTCCTAACAGGATCATTTGTCTTGGATTCCCCATATTTCCGGTTCCTATCTGTACCAGTCTAACTGGATTTGAAGGCACACATTTGCCTTCAGCAATCATGTGGGCAAGGTGAGCATCATAAAATGCCAATTTGATAAAACAAAGTGTTCTTGCATTGAGGAAGTCCTAGTGGCATATTTTATAGTCTTGTTAATAATGACTTTCTGGAACGAAAATCCTACCCCTTACCTGAAAAATCCCAAGTTCCCTAAGACTTGAATTACCTCTAGTGGTTTAGACTTTGATTTTTTAAAAAAACCTATACTTTTGAATGTAGTTCATTCATCAATGAGGTATTATATTACTAAAATGTATGCTTTTGTTTTGACACCTAGAATTTTTCCCCACAAGTTTAAATATTGCAAAGAATTTCTAACATACTATAAATACTGACATTTAAAAATTAAGCTTCTAAATGTATAGCTCTTAAATATATTAAGTGGAATCTAAACTCCATAATTTGATGACCACCATTATCCATTTCAAAACTCTAATGAACAGTTGGTGGTCAGAAAATTTAGTCTTCCCCTTAAATTACTTTCACATACATTTTTTACCTTAAATTGTGGTAAAATATATAATAATAAAACACTTGCTAAGTCATCCATTTTCATGAACAATTCAGTGACACTGTATTTATTCACCATATTTTGGAAGCATCATCACTACCATATGCAAATTTTCCCATCACTCCGTACCCCTTAAGTGTAATATCTCTTCATTTCCTCCTTCCACCCCCTCCCCACACTCACCGCCATGGAGTCTTTCTGACTGAGAGTGACCCGAGAGGACAGGGGAGAACTGCCCTTGGAAGTTTACGAGAGGGCGACTCTGTGGGAGTAGAAAACGTTTGTCTTTTTCCCACAGAAAGGCTCATGATTTTGAACTGCTGACCTTGTAGTTAACAGCCCAACTTGCAGCAACTACACTACCAGGGCTCCAACAGCAGTAACAATGGATATGTTTTGTTTGTTCATTTTTTTTTGGGGGGGGGCATCACTGCCTCTGGTGGTCGTGGGCGCTACCCAGTGCTGCTCCTGAGAGTCGCTGCTGGATTTGAACTGCCAAACCTGAGGGCTGCAGTCCTGCACTCAACCACTTACGCCACCGGGGCTCAGCCCAATGGATACATTGTCTTTTTTTTCCCCCCTCTTAAAAAAAAAAGATATTGCCTTTGATTTGGAATTTTCTTGGGGTGAGGTGAGGGGCTTGGCAGTGCCATAAGTTACATGTTGGGCGGCTAAACATAAGCGGTTTCAACCCACCAGGGACCTCAGGGAGGAAGGTGAGTTGACGCCGTTTAGAGGGACTGGCTGCTCCCATGAAGACGTAGTCCCAGACCTCCTCAGGAGTAGGTGTCCTCTGCCCTGTGAGGTCACTATGAGCCTGTCCTGACTCAATGGCAGTGGGTTTGTGTACTTATTCTAAACCTATCATATAAATAGAACCATACTGCCCGTTCTTTTTAAACTGACTTATTTCACTCACCATATTATTTCCAAAATTCATTCATATGGTAGCATATATCAGAACTTAATTTATGTTATGGTTAAATAATTAAAATTTTAAACTTTTCATTTGAATAATTAAAAAATCAAAGCAAAGTGCTAGAAAAGGTACAAGGCACCCTAAGAATCTCTCCCCTCTGCCTTCCCCCAATTGACACTGGTACAGTCCAGAGTTTATTCAGATTTGAGCAGTTATAAATGGACTCATTTGTGGGTGTGTGTAGCTCATTGTCATTTTATCACATATGTAATTCCATCTAAATACTCCAAATGATAGAAAAAGATATTCAATTGTACCATCACCAACCCCCTTAATTATCCCTTTTCCCTCTCCTCTTCCTTTAACAACAACTAATCTGCTTTCCATCTCTATAATTATGATCATTCATAAATGCTACATATAAGCAGCCCCTGGATTACTAACAGTATCATAAATGTGTCTTTAAATTGAATTTGTAGCTAAGTGGAATAGGTACAGAGCATTCCTATTTAGCTTTATGTTAGTGGTTAGTGTAGCCAGGGAAGGGGACTGTGAAGACGAATTTGTGGTACTAGGGGTTGACCAGATTTTTTTAAAGTGAGGGTAAGTTTAATGACAAGTAGGAGTTGTCTGTGAGTGAGGCACTCAGGGAAGTCACCCCCTCCTCCAGGGCTTCTTGTCTATAGAATCATGCAGTATGTGTCCTTTTGAGATTGACTTTGTGCTCACCTTGATTTAGGCTCATCCAAATTTTGGTGTGGAACAATCCTGTTTGTTCCTTTTTATTCTGTGATAATGAAAGATGCTCACTCACCGCCATCAAATCGATTCCAACTCACAGTGACTTGATAAGTCAGAATAGGACTGCCTGTACGTTTCTGAGACCGAAAATCTTTACTGGAGTAGAAAGTCTCATCTTTTCCCCATTGAGTAGCCGGTAGTTTCAAACTGCTGACCTTGTAGTAGCAGGCCAACATGTAACCAATGATGCCAGCAGGGTTCCTCTATTATATGATAAGAACATAAAGGTGATGAAAAGTTTGTTTAACCTCTGTCCACTGAAGGACATCTGGACATCTGATTTGCTTCCAGTTTGGTTTATTACAGGGGGATATGAACATAAGTAGTCATTTCTCTTGAGCAAATGCTCAGGAATTTAAAACTGAGTGATATGGCAATTACATGTTGATATAGCAAGTTGCAAGAAATATCATTGTGTTTACATTCCCATCATCATCGTATGGATGATTTTGAGTCTCTGGAAACTCACCAGCACTTGGTGTTTTCATTAGTTTTTTAATATCCCAATGCTTCCTCATTTTAATTTGCATTTTCCCTTGTGGTGAACAAAGTTAACATTTTTTTGTGTGTGCTTATTACCATCTGCATAGCCTCTTCAGTGAAATGCCTTCTATATGTCTTTTTCCCATTTTGCAACTGAATTGTTTATACAGGTGAGTTATAAGAGTTTTGCATGTATTCGAGATTCCAGTTCTTTGTCAGATATCTTGTTTATAAATATTTTCTCCCATTCTATATCTGGTCTTTTCATTCTCTTTAGCAGGAATTTTTACAGAGTAAAAGAGTCAATTTTGATAAAGTACAACTTATAATATTTTTCTTTTTTTAATAGATGATGCTTCTGGTATTAAGTCTAGATGCCAAAGATTCTCTCCTCTTTTCTAGAAGTCTTGTAGTTTAATCATTTTGAGTTAGTTTTGTATTGGCATGAACATAAAAAAAAACCCTCATTGCCATCGAATATTGGTGTGGATGAATTTAAATCGGTTCCCTTTTGCCTCTGCAAGTCCAACTATTCCAGCACCAATGAACTGCTTTTGCTGTTTTGTAAAATATTAATTAAGTATATTTGTGTGGTTCTATTTCTGGGCCCTAGAATTCAACAACACTATGATGAACAACCACACAAAAGGTTGAAGCTGTCAAGCATTTCACTATACTTAGGTTCATACTCAAGGCCCACAAAAGCATCAGTCAAGGAGCCCAATGACATACAGCACCAAGCAAATCAGCTGCACACCACGTCTCTAAGGAACAGAAGAGTAAACATGTCACTTGGAGCACTGAGGTGTGCCTGATCCATGCCATGGTATTTTCAATCACTTTCAATGCATGCAAAAGCTCACAATGACTAAGAAAGGTTGAAGTAGAGTGGATACCTTTGAATTAAGTTGTGGGTGAGGAATATTGATTATCTCATCGACCGCCAAAAGAACAAGTCAGTCTTGGGAACCAATTTCAGGAATCTACATATGACCTCCTCTCTGGGGCACAGACAACAAGGAATTGGATGAAGGGACACATTGGACAGTGTACAATATGAAAAAGTAATAACAATTTGTAAATTATTAAGGGCTCATCGGGGAGGGGGGAGGGAAGGGAAATGTGGGAGCTGGTACTGAGGAACTAAGTGGAGAGAGGATGTTTTGAGAGCGATGATGGCAGCAAGTGTGCAAATGTGGCCTGCACACAATTGATGTATGTATGGATTGTGATGGGAGTTGTATGAGCCCCCAATAAAATGATTCTTAAAAAAGGGGGGGGGTAAGAGGAGCTTATATCAAGGGCTCAAGTGGAAAATATTTGGAAATGAATATGGCAATATGTGTACAAATATGTTTGATACAAATGATGTATTGAATTTTATAAGAACTGTAAGAGCCCCCAGTAAAAGCATTGGCAGAAAAAAAAAAAAGAACAAGTCAGTCTTAGGAGAACTACAACAAGAATGGTTCTTAGATACAAGAATGAAGAGACTTCATCTCATGAACTTTATACACATCATCAGGAGGAGCCTGTTACAAAGTAGAGGAACAGCAAAAAAAAAAAAAAAAGAATCTAATGCGATTAATTGACATCGTGGCTACAACAATGGGCTCAAACGTAGCAAGGATGGGGAGGATGGCACAGGACCTGGGGATTTTTTATTCCATAAGTCATATCACATTTCACATGATCAGCAAGAACAATGGGTTTATGGGTTCGCTACTGTATTCCAATGATCCATGCACTCAACCCTCTGTCAGTACCACAGTATCTTAACTAACTACAAAGTAAACCTTAACACAGAAGAGTGATTCCTCCCACACAAATGGTTTTTAACGCAGTACAGTTTATGCTTGGAAGCCTTTAATGACCACTACTGTATCTTTCTTGCAAAAAAAAATCTGTTTATAAAGTTAAAATACAGTTCTCTTCTCTATAACAGACTCCACAAGATAAAACAATTTCTTTTGCTTTGAGTTTTCTATATAATTATTATTACTATCTAATCAGTTAACATATAAATATGCTACTATCTTATTTTTTTTTTTATTTCTTCAACATAGGAAGTAAAACTGTATTGTTGGTGCATTTCCTAAAGAGATAGGTGCAATTTTTCAATTAATTCACATTTACATGCAATGGCTATTATCCATCACCTAAATAAAATAGGGCTCAACATTTGTAAAAATAATAATAACTTTAAGTGGCAAGAGACCTTTTTCACATAAATAAGAAGAATGGCAATCTCCATTCTTAGAAATATTTTTTAGTTATGTGATAAAAATAACAGTAACCTACCATTAAAAATACTTTTAATGATTTATGACTTAATTACCAGACAACTTAATTAGTTCTTTTGTTTTGTTGAAAGCAATGATTTGGAACTATTTGACTTGCAAAAGGAATTTCCAGCCAATAACTCCTAAGATTAACATTCACTATGTGAACATCAAAACTCACTGCTATCCAGCGGCTTCTGACTCAGTAGGATGAAGTGAAATTACCCCCTAGAGTTTCCAGGAAGCAGCTACCACATCTTTTTCCCACGGAGCCCCATTGGTGGATTCCATTTTTCATTTGCCCTTGGTTTGGAGCCCTGGGTGAGCAGCATGCCTTTCTTTGTGAAGGGGGACATGGATAACTGTGAAAGAGGAGCAGGTAAGGCCGGCCTTGCCACTCCACACCCCGCACATCCTCAAGTAAGTCAGGAGAATGTACTTGGGGATTTAAAGATCTAGAAGTGAGTCCCGGGCTGAGCCCCGGTGGCGTAGTGGTTGTGCGCAGGACTGCGGCCCACTGGGATGGAGGTTCAATTCCAACAGTGGGGCTGGGCTTCCTACTCCCACCACCGGAGAGCAGTGATGCCCCCCCCCCAAAAAAAAAGAAGTGAGTCCCTTAAAACGCCTTCCCAAGCTTAAAAATAAAAGCCAACGTACATCTATCTATTGCTCACAGCATCAACACCAGAATAGGAAATACGTGAAAATGAACAATAAACGCTTTTTGATGAGGAAAAGTGCAATAGCAAAATTATAAGCATCCAAAAAGCAATACAATATATCAAAGGAAGACAATTAGATGGAAGCAAATTAAGTGGTTGCTTACGGCATAATAATTAAGGTCTTTAAATTCACCAAGCCATTTTGCTATCAGAGTCTAAAAAGACTTGTTTATCTTTCTCTATCCCAGGGGATTAAATCATCTCATGAGTCTTTTTATTTCACCAAGGTACTCTTTAAAAGCTGATGAAATGTTTAAGCACTTCATTACACTGTCATAAAGATGTTTTATAGGGCAAAGGTATGATAAAAACAAAGGGCAGGTAGCATTATGGGTAAAGTGAAAGGGTTGCTACTGATTTCAATCTGTAGAAATTGGGCACAATATTAAAAGCGACCTTAAAACCCTACTCTTAGAGATGTAGTTTTCTTTTTAACTAAAACAAAGTGTTACTACTGTTGAAGATTGCGTGAGTCTGGGCAGACTAGAGAAACAAATCCAGAGAGACTTTTCTATGTGTATAAGAAAGAGGTTGATATTCAAGGGCAATGGAATATTGAGAAAACATCCCTGCCAAGTGCAGATGAAGCACATAAATCCAATACTAGCCCATGTGTCCGATACCAATCTATCCAATCTTGCGGATCCAGTGGCATCATAAGTCTCTCAGCACCGGCAGGGGTCTCCACTTGGCTTCTCCAGCTCAGGGCACTAGTGTAGTTTCATGTGTCTTGTCAGCTGCTTTGTCTGCCAGGGAGTGAGCAGAGAGAGTGTCTCCCTCCTCCAAGGAGGAAAAACAACAGTCCTTCTCAGAATCCTCAGGAGAAGGCCATGCCACACAGAGGCCTCATTGGCTGTGTCATGATTGACAAGCTAGACTCCATCCCTACGCTCCTAATCCTCAACTTGACACTAGATTCTATAACTACCACAAAGATAGTCTGGAAATAATTATGACATATTTTTATACCTCTGGAGTTACTTGCTGTTAATTTTCTTGCCTTATCTTATTGCATTATCATATTGATTATATAGTGCCTAAACAGTGCCTAAACGACAACCTTGATGATCGAGCTTCAGAAAACAGGTAGTTTAAAAATTACATTAGGGACTTCAGGCATGACAAATTGTTTTGTTATGTGTATACTTACCACAATTTTTAAAAATTTACAAGACTTTTAGTTCAAGATGGTTACTTGAGGATATATATTTACTACTTAAAATCAAACCCATTCCTGTCAGTTCCATGTCAGAGCGACACTATTGGACACAGTACAATTTCCAGGGTCGTCCATCTTTACAGCAATAGCCTGACAACAACATCCTCTTGCCCACAATGCGGCTGGTGGATTTGAGCCACCAACCTTTTGGTTAGCCACCAAACACTGCTCAACCAGACTTCGAGATTTACTACTTACAGCTTATAAAACCACACTGAAATAAGCGAGGCAAAAAAGGTAATACAGCAGAAAGAAAGGAAAGAGTTCACCAGTGGATGAAAGGTTTCCACAACTTTTTAGAATTCAAAAAGCTGATGGAATTGTGTTGCTAGATGAGACGGGCAGAGAAAGCCCAAAAGATGCCACAAAGCAAGCTACAGGAAGCTGGAAGTCAAACCGCTTGTTGGAATGGTAGAAGGAATCTAGAGAGCAAATCTGCCCCTGGAACACAATGAAGCCCTGGGCTGTCAGCCAGCACATACAAGGGAGGGCGGGAGTGAGAAGCAAGGCTGAAGCCAGGGGGGATCATTGAAGGTCTGTACCTGCAACTGCACTGGTTGGCCTCCCATCTGCTTCCCCCAGCCCCACACAGAGATCACAGGCAGCCTGGGGAAAAGCCAAGAGTTCAAGTGTGGATACTGTCCCCACCAGAGTAAAGCACTCTTGTGGCAAAAGGACCCCACCGCCCACGTTCGGGCTGGTCCTAGCCAACTGGCCGGCCTCTTTGCCATCAGCCATCCACTCAGGTGGTAGATGGACTGGGAAAAGAGACAAACTGAAAACAGCTGAGGAAATCAACACCTGTTACCTGGTCCTTCTTCCTAAAATAGGATCAGGCAGCCAAAGATCACATGAGGAAAGTCAACTGAGCAAAAGAGACAGAAGCTGAGAAAAGCAGAGAAGAGAAACTTAAAGGGGAGCAAAAGTAATTCAGGGATGAAAGAAAAAGAAATAACTTGACAAAAAGATTCAAGAGGGTACTGTATTCATAGAAAATGATGAAAAAGGAACAAAAACCTTAGGATTCTTTTATTTTTATTCATTCATTCATTTATTGAACAATTCATAAATTACATGAAAATTCTTGAGATTTTAAAAATTGGATTAGACATCTAGAAATTCACTAAGTTCCTGGAACACATGATTAGAAAATAAGCAGATGATTTGGAAACTAAAGCTCCAAAACTCAGAAGATAGAAATGATAGGCTTTAAAAGACATGAAGAGTGAATCGCAGACAGAGTGGAGGAAGAAATTGTTAGATAGCAGAATTTCCAGAACTGAAAAAGACCCAAGACTTAAGGTTGAAAATATCTACTGCATACTAACTGATAAAAGATCCACAAGGGAGCTTCAAAAACTTGGGGTGGGGGGAATGGAAATAGAAGATAATGAAATGTTGCCACAAATTTTCTGGAGCCCCCTTGTACAGACCCCTTATGGAATTTTAAAGCCTCAAGCGTGAAAAAGTGATCACGAACAGGAAAACCAGGTGTCCCACCAAGGTTGGATATCCAGCCTTCTAGTGAGCAGCAGGGAGTGTTAGAAAACA
The DNA here is from genome assembly GCA_004026705.1 of Nesogale talazaci. Classification (NCBI taxonomy): domain Eukaryota; kingdom Metazoa; phylum Chordata; class Mammalia; order Afrosoricida; family Tenrecidae; genus Nesogale; species Nesogale talazaci. The sequence goes on from PVJH01004270.1 coordinate 98,848, forward strand.
ACAGCACAAGGTCTTCAACATTTCTAAAGAAAATTATCTTCTGCCCAGAATTCCAAACCCTAAATACAAACATTATGGCATTGGACATGAATAGACTCAGGAAGTTACTTCCTGCACCTCCTTTTAAAAGAGCTTGTTTCAGGACAGACTCTAGGAGGGTGGAGGCGTAAATGAGGGTGATGGGAGACCCAGCAGCGTCTGAAAACAGTGGGTCCAACTCGGGAGAAGGGGAGGGGACTCTAAGGAAGTTGAAATAGGCCTAAAAAGAGCGGTGCCACTGATCAGCTAGATGACAGAGGGCATGGAAGAGGCTATGAGAAAAGTTTATTATGAAAAAATAAAAAGGCAATTAGAAACTCCCAGCGGGAGGTGGGGTAAGTGGCACATAAAAAATGCAGCCCTTTAAATAGACAGCAAACATATGTGCCCCAAGTAAAGAGGCCTATAAGAATGAATAGCCTAGAAGAAGGAAGGCTCCGTAAGCTCCACTCGCACTATCGGTTATGAGAAGGAAGGCTCCAGTTGCTAATGCTCTTAGAATCTTTGTTGTTGTTGTTGCGAGAATCTTTAAGCGTGATCCTGACCTTAGAGAGGGGGAAGAAAGAAAAAAGAAAGAAAGAAATCCTCAAAACCTCAAATTTCTAAATCTGAAGAATAAAACTTTTCCAAAGAAAAAACCACTCTGCAATGTTGGCACATAAATTACCTCTGACTAGACAGCCTGTGTGGACCTGTCTTTGACGGAGTCCTACCATCCGAGATGTCCTTCATCTTGAGCCAGAGCAACTCCGGCTTGTTTGACCTCAAGACCCAAGCTTCAGGGAGAAGCCGGGTGGAAGTGCAGCGTGCTGAGACACTAGGCCCGCCGGCCGTCGTAAGACAAACTGTATACGTATTAGTGAAAAGAAAACTAATTTGCTCGGTGAGCTTTCACCCAAACTGCTCTGTAATAAAGACATACATTTCAGGACCCCAAGAAAAAGACTGGAGTAAGCAGTGGGAGATCAGGGTCAGGGTTTTGAAGCTCTATTTGGCCCTCAGGCTTCCTGGCTGCCATGAGACAGGGCTCAGACCTCCCTGGTCCCTCCTTCTCTACCTATTAGCACACCAACCATTCCCTCCCACAGCATCCAATGTAATGACCGCACAGAACTCACAGAGCATTTTCATGGCTAAAGGGGGTCCTTAGGGGGCTTAGCAGGTTACCAGGAGCCAGATACAAGACAGTTCCCAGCAACACCTCTGCTCAGCCCGCGTTTACGTCTCTCCTGTTCTCAGCTGCACAGCCACATGACTCTCGGCCTTGGCTTTGGCCATTGTGGGCCAGAAAGCCAGCCTGCCGCCCTGCCTCGCAGCCCACGTGCCGCTCCTCTTGCTCTGTCCAATGTCTCCAGGCCACAGTCTCTGGTGCCTCCGGCTTGGCCACGACCACATAAGATAGAAGAAATCTGGAAGGTGCTCTTCTGATGGTCTCGATTTTCCCCTCAGTTTCCAAGATAGCTCTGATGCACAGGAAAAGCTTGCATAGAGGTATGATTTTTGTCTGACAGCAAACCAGACAGACCTTCAGAGAAACAAGGAGTTTGGCTTGGTTCACACGATCTACTAAAGTAGAAAATCTACAGGATCTGCTACCTAATCTCACCCTACTTCTCTCCATTAGTATCGCAGAGAGATCCCTCCAAAATGGAGGTATGGCCACAGGATTAGAGTCCAGAATTATAATACCCAAGGCAGCAGTTCTCAACCTGTGGGTCACGATGCTCTTGGGGGGTCGAACGACCCTTTCACAGGGGTCACCTCATATATAACAGTAGCAGTAATAAAGTAGTAACAGAAATCATTTTATGGTTGGGGATCAATACAACATGAGGAACTGTATTAAAGGGTCGTGGCTTTAGGAAGGTTGAGAACCACTAAGCTAGAAGGGCCATGTTAATTGATTACATCTCAGACTGGCCCAAACCCTCTCACTCTGGTTTTCTTAAAGTGACACCCATTTCTTACCTGCAGTATTCTTCATGAAGGTGAAAGCCATTTCATTATTCAAATGGTTCACTTGGCCATCGGGCTGGGGAGAGTCCAAGAGGGAGGGCTAACAGAAGAAACGTTTGTTCCCTGCAGCCGAACAGAAACAAGTAACCATTCCAAAAGAGAAGGTTTACTGACTAGGAAGAAATTGCAACCAATGATCCCTTCAGGTCCAGTGGTGAGAGTGGCGATACGGGGAGGAATAGAAAGGGGGTACTGATTCTAAGGATCTACATCTAAGTTCCTCCCTGGGGTACAGACAACAAGGAAGTGGATGAAGGGAGACATAGGCCATTGTAGGATATGACAAAATAATAATAATTTATACATTATCAAGGGTTCACGAGGGAGGGGGAGCGAGGAGGGAGGGGAAAAAGGAGAAGCTAATACCAAGGGCTTAGGTAGAAAGAAAATGTTGAGAATGATGAGGGCAACAAATGTACAAATGTGCTTTGCATACAATGGATGGATGTCTGGTCTGTGTTAAGAGTTGTATGAGCTGCCAATAAAATGATTAAAATAAAAGAAAGAAATGAAAACATACAGTGCTAACTACAGTTAATTTCTATAGAAATGTGCTCTCGGTGGGATGTCATTGGCCATATATAAGCAGTCAATAAAATAAAGATGTATAAGGAAGCAAGACCCAACTGTGTACTGGCTGTGAGGCACATACTTTAAATCAACTAAAAAGAACAGGACACATAAAATATATATACGTATGTATGTATACATAGCATGAGAAAGGTAAGTAAGAGGAAGTACCATACCATATTTTTATGAAAATAAGAAGAAAGAAAACATAAAACTGTGCCACTTCCTTGTGTATTAGTGTATGTTTCCTACGCACTCTGTGCCTGTTTTATATACTATTTATGCTGGTGGGTGCATTACATGCAAAAAGTCGGTGGTTGTGCTGAACTGGAGTAAAATTATATTACCTTTTAATGCCTATATTTTGAGTCAAGGTTATGGGATGGGAAGAGGAGTAGGCCACAACTGTTCAGAAAGATAAGGGGAGACAGAAAAGGGAGACAACAGAAAATTGTGTTTTTAGCAGTCTGTTAGGACAGCAGAGTGACGAGAGACACGCATTGTATCCCTCTGAAGGGACACTGTGAAGGTGACTTAGAGAATGCCTGATTTTATGCGCTAGTTTCCTAAAGTCCCAAAAGAAGATCTCTGTCTCTGTGTGTAGATGTCTGAATTTTCTTAAATAGGGAATTAATTAAGATTTTAATTTAGCACTGAGCCCCAGTGGCATAGTGGTGGTGTGCGGGACTGCGACCCACTGGGATGGAGGTTCAATTCCAGCAGCGGCTCCACAGGAGCAAAGGCTGGGCCTGCTACTCTCACCACCAGAGGGCAGTGATGCCCACAAAAAGCAAACAAAAAAAGATTTTAGTTTAACTATTTGCATACTTACTGTTCAAAGTCCATTATCAAGTAAAGGAACTTTAGTTATTTGATAAATATAAATTATGTCTGATCCTTTTCTGGGCGATAGATGAAAGGAATGAGGAGGAAAGGAGCATTTGGAAGGTGGAAAAACAGTTAAGCTTTTTAAAAAAATCATTTTATTGGGGGCTCATACAACTCTTATCACCATCCATACATCCATTCATTGTTTTGTTTTTTTTTGGTGGGGGGGCATCACTGCCCTCAGGTGGTGGAAGTAGGAGGCCCAGCCTTTGCTCCTGTGAGCTGGAATCAAGCACACATGGTACATTTGTTGCCCTCATCATTCTCAAAACATTTGTTTCTACTTAAGCCTTTGTTATCAGATTTTCATTTTCCCCCTCGTCACTCCCTCCTCCTTTATGAATCCTTGGTCATTTATAGATTGTTGTTATTTTGTCATATATAACATTTTCAATATCTCCCTTTACCCACACTTCCCTGTTGTCCATTCCCTAGAGAGGAACTTAGATGTAGAGCCTTAGAATTGGTCCCCCCTTTCTCCCCTACCTTTCTCCCACCCTCCTGGTACCATCACTCTCACCCTGGTCCTGGAGGGATCATCTGTTCTGGATTCCCTGAGTTTCCAATTCTTATCTGTACCAGTGTACATCCTCTGGTCTAGCCGGATTTGTCAGGTAGAATTGGGCTTATGGTAGTGGGGGAGGGGGGGAAGGGAAGGAAGCATTTAAGAACTAGAGGAAAGGGCTGAGTCCCGGTGGCCTAGTGGTTGTGCGCGGGACTGCGGCCCACTGGGATGGAGGTTCAATTGCAGCTCACAGGAGCAAAGGCTGGGCCTCCTACTCCCACCACCTGAGGGCAGTGATGCCCCCCCCAAAACAACAACAACAACAAACACAACAACAAAAGAACTGAAGGAAAGTTGTGTGTTTCATCTTTGCTACATTGCACCCTGACTGGCTCGTCTCCTTCTCACGACCCTTCTGTACGGAGATGTCCTATTGCCTACAGATGGGCTTTGGTTACCCAATCTGCACTCCCCCTTGTTTACAGTGATACGATTTTTAGTTCTTTAATGCCTGATTCCTGATCCCTTTGACACCTCATGGTCACACAGGCTGGTGTGCTTCTTCCAGGTGGACTTGGCTGCTTCTGAGCTAGATGGTCACTTGTTACCTTCAAGCCTTTAAGACCTCAGATGCTGTATCTCTTGATATCTGGATACTACCAGCTTTCTTCACCACATTTGCTTATGCACACATTTGCCTTCAGCGATTGTGTTGGGAAGGTGAGCATCATGGAATGCTAATTTAATAAAGCAAAACGTTCTTGCATTGAGGAATTACTTTGAGTGGAGGCCCAACGTCCATCTGCTGCCTTAATACTAGACCTATAAATATATACACATAGATCTATTTCTCCATCATCATATGCAAATATATTTACCTATGTACATGTCTGTATTTAGACCTCTTTAAATGCCCTTTGTCTCCTATTTATTTCCTCTATTTCCTTTTACTTTGAAAATTAAACTTTTAAAATCACAAATAAAGAAAACATATAAATTTATATTAAAAAATATTTTCCGTAAAAAAAAAAATCACACTGACCCCCGGTGGCATAGTGGTTGAGTGCAGGAGTGTGGCAGACTGGCTTGGTGGTTCAAATCCAGAAGCAACTCTCCAGGAGCAAGGCTGGGCCTCCCACTCCCATCAAAGGGCAGTGATGCCTAAAAAAAAAAAATCACAAATAGAAGCACTTTGGTATTTTTGTCTTGTTAATTCATTGAATCACATGATTTATTAATGTTTTGGTTAATTTTTAAAAATACTGCCGACTGCTTTATAAATGAATTTGTACCTCTGAGGATTAATTAATCCAAAAGCAATTTTGTTAAATAAGATTAGTGTAAAAATGCAATAATTAGATTCACCAAGTAAATTATAAAAGTCATTTTACACTAAAGGTGATATAATTTAATTATATACAAAATGATAGTATTGAGTAATAATGTCTTATGTAGCATGTACTTTTATTGAAGTATCACTTTGAATTTAAGGAAAAGGAATTCCAATGTTATTTTAAGAAGAGTAATATGTTTTAGAATGAGATTGAGAGCATATGGTTTCACTTATACCAAGCTTCTTTGTCTTCTTTAGCATTATTTTTTCATTCCTCGGTGAGATGATGATTGTGATTGATAGGGCACTTTTTTCACATACACACACACACCCTGCCCTCCCCTCCTTAACTCCTTAATAACATTTCTGAGAAAAATGATAGACTATTAAGTGAGGAATGCTTTTACTTTTAAAGTGCTACCATAGCCAAGAATTATAAATTTTTGAATGACTTTCAAAAACTACATCTTGGCTTTCTGTGTGTTCTTAAAGAACTTTAAAAGTCAGGTTACTGAAGTGACTGCTTTTCCCTTGAAAGGACTGTCTTTGATCTATATTTACAGGTTACTGTCTTAGGTTGGGTTCTCTAGAGAAGCCAAACTAGCATGCTTGTATATGTATAGAGAAAAATTTGTATCAAGAAAATGGCTCAAGTACTTGTAGAAGTCTGACACAAGGCAGATTCCTAGTCCATGGGGTCAGATATTACAGGATGGAGACTTTCTCTGACTCATGTAGCTGTTGGAACTAACCTGGCAAGACCAGAAGCTGATGACCATGAAGGAGGATGAATCCAGGGTCAGCAGGTCAGATAACAGGCTTCTGATAATGCCCACGATGAGCAGACAATATGGCAGACCATTGGCCGAAGTCCAGAGAACTGGAGATCAGCGAGCCAGATGTAGGGTCCAGATCCAGCAATAAAGCAAAACAAAACAAACACCAGCTTTTCCAAAGCATCCACTTATATAGAAATCAGGTCACACCATGTAATTGCATCAGACCTATGACCTGAGTAAGGGCATTGCATTCCATAGCCATCTTTTCAGAATGGACATTTAAAAATTGCTAGGCTGTGGTGATGTAGTATTTTCAATCAGGTCATGGAGATTTCTAGGTATTAGCTGCTAAACCACTGGATGCTGTTGCAGACAAGTTGATACAAAACCGTAGTTATCACAGTTATCTTGGGAGAATCACCTTTTTTTTTCTATTAACATTGATGATTTCTGGGGCAGAATCTTTATGCTAAAGCATGAAAAATTTTGTTTGTTGAATATAGACAATCTATTATTATGCATGGTAATAAATATTATGATAAACTACAAAGTCATGCAGATTTTTTTCACTTAAAAAAACCCAACTCAATGCAAAATAAAACCCCAAAGCCCCAAATATGCTATTGCCACTGAGTGAGTATAAACTCATAGTGACCCTATATAATGTCTCAAAGAGTGCAGATTTTTACAGGAAGAGACAGCCTTATCTTTCTTCCACGAATCGGCTGATAGATTTTAAACTACTGAACTTGTGGTTAGCAGCCTGACACGGAAGTCACCTCACCATCAGGGTTCTTACCAGGAAAAACAAAAAAAGGCAATTAGGAATTTTATTATGTGATTTGAGAAAGAAAGAATGCCCTGGTAGAGTTTTGAATAAGGAGGAAGAGCCGGGTGGTGGAGTGGCTGTGCTTTGTGCTGTGATTCACAGTGTCTGAAGTTTGAAACCTGTAGCGGCTCTCCTGTAGAAAGACGGGCTTTCTACTCCCATAACGGGTTCCAGTCTCGGAGAGGCGAGCAACATGACGACTGACTAACACAGGGGAAGGACTAGGCAGACAGTGGCGCCACGTTGCCATGGGGAGGGGTATCTACACTTCCTGACTGTCACAGGATTCTCACAATAAAGCACTGCAGACATAAAGCAGAGTCATTCAAAACCCCCGCAGAAGCAGATGGATTCTGCGGCCCTCCTTAATCCTAGCCCCTATCCAAGAACAGTTTGTTCTTATAACATGAGCCTGCTCAGACTTGCCTTCTTGAAATGATCACTGAGGGAAGGGTGCCACAGCAACGTGTGGTGAAGAGAGCAGATGGTGTCCAGCTAACTATTAAAATAGTGTCTGGCATCTGAAAGGCTTGTTTTCAAACAAGCAGCCATCTTAGTGGGAATTCAACTAAGTCCACATGGAAGAAGCATATCAGCCTGTACCATCCAAAGATGACAATAACAAAATCAAAAAAATGATGAAGGGAAAGACATCAGAGCTTAAATTGTGAGCACCCAAGGTGTGAAAGGGTAGAAAGAACAGTGGGAGCCCCAAATCCATCTGCAGCATATGTAGTCAGATTAAACCTCGGACAGATCCCCCTTTTGAACAGCTTTACCATCAGAGATTATTGCAAGCTTGAATATGGTGGATTGAACATGGTGTAATTTGATACTTGGTCAGTGAATCTCCTTCTTGAGCCAACTTGAATTTGTTCTAGGATCAAGTATTTCTTGCTAGTTCCAGACAAAAATTTATTCTCTAGCATTTAAAATATTCATGGTGGGCTGAGCCCCGGTGGCATAAGTGGTTGAGTACAGGACTGCAGCCCATGGGCTTGGCGGTTCAAATCTAGTGGCGCCTCTCAGGAGCAGCGCTGGGTAGCTCCCACGACCACCAGAGGGCAGTGATGTCCTCCCCCCAAAAATTCATGGTTTGATGCCCCCCAAAAATATTCATGGTAGCCTTTTCTTTCTTACTCTTTATTTGTATTTTTACCTCGGTCTTGTCATCATTTTCTTCCTGCCAGTCTATTTTGTTTTTGTTCTTTACTCTTTCTGTTGGTTTTCCCAGTTCGTGAAACACAGTAGATGCACAGAGATAATAACTGAGGCAGTGGCTTGTGGTGGATGTGGGTGGGGTGGGAGATGGGGACAGTGAGAGGGTTTGGGGAGCAAACAAGGAATGGGGTAGGGGAGGGAGCTCTAGAACTGATTGTGTTGATGTATATACAACTGTATTTTAAAAGGGATTTAACCATGGAAGTATATCATATGTGAATACCCTATCAAGAAGACTACTGAAAAAAGAAAGAAAGAAAGAAGCCTCACTGGACCAATAGTTACCATGGGTGAAGGGGAACGGGTTGCTGCTTAGGTGGCTTTAAGTCTGTGTCAATGGTGGTGGAATAACTTGGAAAAGGTTATCGATGATGACATTGAATTATACAATGGGAGTTAGGAATTGTAGAATGTTTTGTTGTGTATGTTTGTTCCACAATTAGAAATATATATATAATTATATGATGAGCAAGGAGTACAAGGAAGAAGAAAATATTCTGGGATTGAACATGGTGACACTTGGACAACTCTTCTTGATATGATTGAATGGCTCAATTGTATGACATGGATGAAGTGCTAACAGCATTTAGAGAAAAAAGAAAAAGAGTTCCAGTCTCAGAAAATCACAGGGACGGTCCCCTCTGCCCAAAAGGTGAGTCCGAATCAGCTCAACAGCTGTGAGCTGAGTAAGAAAAGTTTTACATTTTTATCCATTGAAAGGCCTAGATAAGAATAACACAAAGGAGATGTGGAAATTGCAGATATTTTGGGAATGTATAAGGCTAACTAACCTGAGGGGACTCTCAATGAAATAGATTGACACAATTGCTAAACAGTACAGAAGAGTTGAGATAATGGACTGCAGTACACCAACAATCAGGATCAGACTGCATCTTGTTCTCTCTCTCACACTTTTTTTTTGGGGGGGGTCATCACTGCCCTCAGGTGGTGGGAGTAGGAGGCCCAGCCTTTGCTCCGTGGAGCTGGAATTGAACCTCCACCCCTGTGGGCCGGAGTCCCACACACTACCACTATGCTACCGGAGTTCAGCCTTTTGTGTGTGTGTGTGGGGGGGGGCATCATTGCCCTGGTGGGAGTAGGAAGCCCAGCCTTGCTCCTGGAGAGCTGCTGCTGGATTTGAACTGTGAACCCTGTGGGCCGCAGTCCCATACACTGCCACTAGGCCACCAGGGCTCAGCCTTGTTCTCTTATATTATATGAAAGGTCACCTCGTTGCCACTGGGTTAGTTGGTAAGTAGCAGCAAACGTCTGTGTTCACGACTGAATGTCGCAGATGATTGTTTTCCCCTGGTATCTGGAGATACTTTTATTCCTCAGTAGTTCAGTCCCTCTGTGGATCTTTGTAACAAAAAAGATCCAGGGCATGGGAGAGAAACATTCTTTCAGATCTGGCCTTTTATAGTAAATTGGGCAAAAGGGAAAGATGATCATTACCTCATGCTTCAAGCATCCAGGGTGACAGTAAGGAAGTAGAGAAATGGTTAAGAACATGGGTTTTGGAGTCAGGAAAACCTATCAGATCCTGCTGTACCACGTTCATGTATTTCAGATTCCTTACCTTTAATCCTTTTTTACCTGTAAAATTATGATATAATACAACAGAAACTGTGAACTAAATAGTGAACTATGGATTTTCATTAATAAGGCATCTGTATCGGTTCATCAGTTGTTAAAAACCACTGCAGGAATGCAAGCTTAGTGCTAGGAGAAGTGCTAGCAGTAAGGACAGGTGGGATATGGAAACTCTACAATTCCTTCTGTAAACTTACAATGTGCTCTAAAAAAAGATCAAAGTTGGGGCTGAGCCCCAGTGACCTAGTGGTTGGCGGTTCAAATCCAGCAGCAGCTCTATAGGAGCAAGGCTGGGTAGCTCCCATGACCACCAGAGGGCAGTGATGTCCCCCCAAAAGTATCAAAGTATATGATAATAATGAAAATGTCACTCATAGTATTATTATGAGGATTAAATGAAAAATGTATGTACTTCCTTATTATATTGATTATAATAAAAATGTTATGTAGGAGGGAAAATTATTGATAATACCTTTACTTTTTTTAATGAGGAAAGAGTTAATTTCTTCCTCAAACCTGCTCTTAATTTAGTGAAGGGATGTGCATGGGTAAGGATTAATCTGCAATTAGCTTAAAATCACTTTCATTTCTAATGTTTATAGCATAACATTGGATTTATCCAACTGGAGACCATGACCTTTTATCTTAAAGTCCAGGACTTTAATATGAATTAGCAAAAAAAAAAAAAAAGCGGTGTTCTTTGAAGTATGACATGCATGCAGAAAAGTACTCATATGATTAAGAAATAGAACCCAAAACACCTTAGAAGTGCTATAGGCGTGTCCCCTCCCCAGTGCACTGTCCCTGGCAATTGCAACCAGTGTCCAGACTTTTAACAGTGTAGCTTAAGTTTGTCTCTATGTGTGTGTGTGTGTGTGTGTGTGTGTGTGTCTGTGCGTGCATGTGTTATTGCATATGTTATATATAGGAGAGGGCTTCAGAATCAATCAATTATCCTTCCCTTGCCTTTTCCATGGTTTTTTTTTTTTGAATATTTTATCTTTGGGCTCTGGTTTATTTTGCCCAGCATTATGTTTGTGAGATTCATCCACTTTGCCAGTTATTTTCATTGCTATTTAGTATCCCACTATATGACCTACTAGTGTAGTCATTAGAGTGCTACAAGTGTTTGGGTTATTTCCAGTGTTTAAGTATTGAGACGGTGGGCACTCTCTTTTTTGTGAGAAGCAGGCATGTATTGTGGAGTCGTCTTCCTAGGTCCTATGCATGCGCAGGACTGGACAGTAGCTTATTCTCTTGTAACGACTCAGTGGCACCTAGAACAACATATATGCATATGTTCACTGTAATAAATAATGACGATCAGTTTTCCAAAATGATTGTACCAGTTCACACCATAGGCACTATATGAGAATTCTAGTGGCTTCCTATTCTTGTCAGTACTTGGTATTGTACATTTTCATTTTTTCAGTTGGAAAGTATAGTTTTATTGAAGGCTACAAATCTACATAATACCTAGATGGAGCCAGGTTTTTAAAAATAGACAGACCCAAAAGTAGATTAATATTTATTGTTTTGAAATCATATTAATATGATCACCCACAGGTCACATTAGAGGGTCCTGGATAGAGTAGGAGAAAATGTGGAACAGAACTCAAAAGAGACCTTGCTTACTGGTAGGATAGAGACTGTGGGAAGTCTCAGGACCATGGCACCTACACACCCTTCAGCCTGCCACGGAACTCACCTCATGACTCTATTTCCAGCAATAGGTCTATAGGGAAATGATAACACTAGTGATATGCAAACACCTCCACATAATCAACCATGTGAGGTCCAAGTGGGGGCTTTTACCCAGGGGCAATGTTCAGAAGGTTTTGAAAAGGAGAGGAAAGGGAAAAAGGAAACACAGGGAAAAGTGGGAGAAGTGATATTACATTGAGGAAGGGGCAATGGATGAGGTAAAACAAAATGTTTTTGAATGATTGCCTATAAAACTGGTGATCTTCTCTGTAAACCTTCACTCCATTCACAATGAAAAGCTGAACAAATTGCCACCTGTATTTTTTAGTCCTCATCTGGCCCCATTTCCAAAGTGGGGGGCTCTTAGGTCTTCCTTATTAGGCTGTTGAAGAGTTACTTTTTCTGAGACATGAGTATCATCCCGATTTTCCTGGGTAGCCTTTACTTTTGCCATTCAAAAGTGTCTTTTACTGCATATGGGGTTCCGCCCCCCCTCCCATCATGTCCTTCATCTCTCCATACACAGGCACTTTTAAATGAACTGTTTTAATACATTTGAACTTGCTCACCTGATCATTGCCTAGAGAAGGGATCTGTATCCCTGAAAGCATGCTTAACCAGGAGACCGATTCACCTGCCAACCACCAAGAACATGAAGATGGACATGATGGACAGACTGTCCTCCATCCGAGCCTCCAGTCACCACCATTCAATAACCCTTGTTCAGCCCCAGATCAGCTGCACATTTCTTGCCAACAATCATTAAATATCCAAGGAGGCTGTCATCATCATCTTCTGCAACAGAAATCTGGGAAATGTGTTTCTTAGGTGTCACCAGAAAATGTGTTGACACTTGGTCCTAAGAATCAAGGCACTGGTCATCCTCAAAATGATTTTGGCTGCGATTTCTTTGCGGATGATCTTTCCGGAGATTGTGTCACCACCAGGTCTGGCGACCTGAGCCTTCGTGATCTCATCTCGACCTCCCTCCTGCACTACCATTCCAGGCACAGCTGGGGAGGAGGCGGGGGGGCGGGGGGGGGGGAGGATCTGGAGGGAGGCGGGAGATGGGGGAGCTTTGTTTTTCACTGTTGTGACTTGAAAGCTGAATTTGGAAGTTCAATATATTTGAATGAACTCATCTTTCTGGGCTCAAGATACTGAACAAGCAACACTTGGCCTCATCTGAACCCTACAGATTTACTTTCACCCAAGAAATTTTGAATTTCATAAGAGATCTACCTACTGTTCTGAATAATGATGACAGGAAGTAAGCATACAGACCTCATCTTATAACTGAAGCCCAGTGTATTATCCTTGACCGTGCCCTGTGCATGACCACAGATAATGCAAACCTGCAGCCAATTCCTTTCATTTCACTAGCATTTGTGAACATGAGGCTTCTGCTTTTTCTTGCCAATGAGACTGAGTTTAACACTGATGTGATTAAAGTGTCCCTGCAAGACTTTCCTGGGCTCTTCATGATAACCCTGCATCCCAATCAGAATGGTGTTGGCATTGTTTTGAATGTTGACAGTCTGGTTGCTGAGAATGGTCTTCGTTTTTAGTAACTCAAAGAGCTACATCTCTTTTTTGACATTCTATTGAATGTAGAGTGTTATGTTGTGGTTTAATTTGCATTTCCTTGGTAGCTTATGAACTGGGACTTTCTTTTTTTTTTTTTTTTTTGGCATCACTGCTCTTTGGTGGTGGGAGTAGGAGGCCCAGCCCCACTGCTGGAACTGAACCTCCGTCCCAGTGGGCCGCAGTCCCGCACACAACCACTACGCCACCGGGGCTCAGCCCGGGACTTTTTTTCATATTTTCTTTCTTTCTTTTTTTTTTTTTTTTTGCTATTTGGATATTTTTGGCACTATATCTGTTCCATTCTTTTATCCATATTTCTACTGGCTACCCTGTATCAGGATTTCTTAAGCTTTTCTCCTTCATGATTCTGTTTCTCCTGAGAAAGTTGCAATATGGGGAAATGCTTCCAGAAACACTTCAGATTCATTATATGTTTGATTTTGAGTTTTTTTGGTCATTGTGAGTTCAGAAACCTCTTACCCCTTACAAATTTTTCACAGCCCACAAAGCTCAACTGATTGAGCAATGCCGGATTGATGGGAGCCATTGTCTACTGAATCAATGCTGCCAAAGATTCTAGACCCTGGGTACATAAAGAGAGTCCAGGGAAGGAGAAACGCTAACTTGGGGGTACTATTAAAAGGGTTAAAACTTATATAAGTTGATTTGACTGCATTATGAATATTGGATGTTTCTCCTGCCTTGGTCTTTTAATATGGGAAATCATGATTATAAGAGTTTGTAAGTCCCTCTTCAGCCTATATTTGATAGAATATTCTAAGGGAGTAATTAGGAATTGCCTGGAAGAAATGTCTTTTTGTTTGAAGTCAGTGTAGATGAGGGGCTTAGAAAGAAAGCCTGAGCCCAACCCAGAACTGAGGAGAGAACAGGAGATTTACTACTGAAGGGAAGGTCTACAGAGAGCTACTATTTGACTTTTAAATTCGTGAGGAAGCAATTTGCCATTGGATGTATTAATGCATGAAAGTCTATGCCCATTAGAGAAACCTCCTGTTTAGAGTGGAAAGTTAAAGTCTGATATGCTTGTTGTGATGGCCACCTCAGTTCACTTAATGAGTGGAAATGGGAGGAAATACAGTAGTGAAGAGATGGGCTGAGTTTGGACGTGTAGGCCCCCAGTAACCTCGTCACAGAGGCCAAAGATGAAAGAGAAGAGGAAGGGCTGACTGGTCTGAAATTTAAAGCGTTGTATGGATACTGAGTCTATGGACATAACCTCTATGGACACCCAGGAGGTTAGGGCTGAGGAGAGTGAGAGGGTCCTGCTGGACCAAAGTGTAGGGAGGCAAGTGTGGATTCTCAAGCTAGCAGTTGGAATCCAATTGACCTAGTCTGGATTTCTAAAGCTGAAATGACCAGAACCTAAATGAAATGAAAAGTGTCAGACCCTATGAACTGGTGTGCATTGCTGCAGTTTGGTGGATGTCCTGCTCTTTGCTGGACTGCAGTATGCTATGGCTGCAGATGTTCAGAGTTCCAACTAGATGTGAAGATTCTTCAGATCAAGGTTGAGTGCGGGGCTGCAGCCCACTGGGTTGGCGGTTCAAATCCAGCGGCAGTTCTCCAGGAGCAAGGCTGGGTCTTTCACTCCCACCAGATGGCAGTGATGCCCACAATAAATAAATAAATAAATAAATACACTTGTCTCCTCAGAACACTAGGTTGACTAGGGTAGGGATTGACAGTTTAGAAATTGGATATCTAAAATGAGGGAGATAAAGGCATAAGGTGGCTGCCCTACAAGCTTTTTTGCAGTTAAAAGATTAAACAGGGGGACATTAATTCTTCATGTACACAAGAGACAATGGCTAGAAGTACCAGGATGTGGCCTGCGGGCACAATGAATTATTTGATGTAGGTTCTTATAGCCAAAGTCTCTGTAACTCACACCAAAGGACTTTTTCCTGTAGGGATGATGCTGATGGGATTCACTTGTAAGCAATTGTTAACAAGATTCATAGCAATTGCTATCCTGCTAGGTAAAAACTGAGCCCTCTGAGAAGCAGCAGGGGGATCTCCCTGCCAGCAAGAGCCAAGAATGGAGTGCGTCCTCCCGTCCTGGAGATTCCAGCACAGTGAGCCTCATTGACCCGAAAGGTAGCTGTGACGTCAGAAGAGTGGTCGAGGAGCAAGAGCTGCAGAGTCAGGAGTCAGAGGAGGAGCCCAGGTGGAGGGCTTCCCAGCCCACAGAGCAAGCCAGTAAAGCAGAGTGCTTGAGGGCAGGAGGCTGGCTTGTGAAGTGGGCTGTCTCTGGCCACTTAATTCCGTGAACTGCCTTCAGTCACCCCTGGAGCGGGAGCTGAGTGCTTTAGGACTGAAGCTTTTGGTGGAATAACATATGCTTCAGACATCGATTAGCATCCCTGAAAGCACTTTGTCACATGTTTTGACTGAATAACTATATCCTGGGCATTTCTTATCTAAATTGTAACCTGGTAACCTCCTTACTAAATCCTTTAATCATAATTATTGTTGGTGATAGCCGTGTGGCTATGGAACTGAATTATCTAGCTTGGTAGCAGAAAAAGTAGAGAATGGTGGGTAAGCTAGAACACCCCCCCAAACTCTTACATGGTCCCATCTGGGTCTCAATTTACAGTTTAGGAAGAGGTGGTCAATGTTACTGTTTTGAAGGAATTCTCTATATAATCTTTATATAAGCTTTGTAATAGTGTGGTGTCTTCTTCCATATCAGTGTTGTCATTTGCACAGTTAATGTTGTCTATGGTGAACAGAAAATTTTAATCAAATTCATTATTTTTTAATGGTGAGAGTTTTGGTCTTCTCTTTAAATATTACACACACGCACATACTGTGTATATATACATATATATGCTTTATTGTTTTATCTTTCACATTTAAGATTGCATGAGTTTATTAGGAATGGACTTTGTATTTGTTATGATTAGAAGTTAAGATACTTCCCTACCCACCTCCTGCTCCCAACTAGATAGTCAAATAATGTACTGCTAGACATTTTTTAAGGCAGCGTGAATACTATGGTTATAGTTGAGTCCTCACCACCAGTGTGAGCTCAATCTTACACCATGTGGAGGCTGGAAGACGATGTCGAGGCCCCTGTCTTCCCTGATTGACCATTTTATGTCAATCAGCAGGTAAGAAATAGGGATTTCTGTGGAGACATCACGAGCGAAAAGTCATATCAGCTAGAATTTGGTAGAAGTGTAACGATCAATAGCTGTGAAGTAATACTTGTAAGCTATTCATGATGTGGTTTTATAAATTATTTTATTGGGGTCTCTTACAACTCTTACTACAATCCATACATGCATCCATATTGTCAAGCACGTTTGTACATCTGTTGCCCTCATCATTCTCAAAACATTTTCTTTCTACTTGGTATCAGCTCCTTAATTTTTTTCCGCCCTTCCCACTGACCTCTCCCTGACGAACCCTAGATAATTTATAAATTATCATTATTGTGTCATATCTTACACTGTCCAATGTCTCCCTTCACTCACTTTTCTGTTGTCTATTCCCCAGGGAGGAGGTTCTATGTAGATCCTTATAATAAGTTCCCCCTTTCTACTTCAGCATTCCTCCACCCTTCCTGTATGGCACTTTCACCAATGGTCCAGAAGGGATCATGTGTCCTGGATCCCATGATGTGTTTATTAAGTAGTGATATGCTAGGAAGAGGTGAGAGGAACTGAAGAAGGATGTATAATTTAAAATAGTTTGAAAACTCGTAAATATTTATAAGTTAATCAATATTAATAATGCCTTCTTGACTCAATGGCAGTTGGTTTTGGTTTAAAATTTATACATGAGCTTGCAAAGTACTTTTATTTACCGTATTTTATTTTAATCTTTAACTAACGTTAGATTTTCAAGCTGACGTCCCAATTTTAACAAAGGAAAAAATACAAAATTCAGATCAGTTAAGTAGCTGTATGAAGAATATGCTCACATTGATAATATAGTAGCTTTCATGTCTTAATCCACTGCTCCTCATGAGATGGCTGTACGCAATTTTTCCCAAAGAAACAGAAGTCCCCACATGGACTTTACTTTCTTAATAGAACATAAAACTTTAATGTTTAATCGAAAGGACAATATTTTAGATCTGGTGAAAGTTTTGAATACTAAAGTTCAATGAATCTCACTCTCTGTTGATTTTCTCTCACTGCCAAGTCCCCATTGTCCTGCTCCTTGTGATGCCTGATCTCTTTTTCCAGCTCCATAACCGCTTCACTTTTCTGTTGCTATCTGTTCGTGAAGGGCCATAGGCCCACGTGTGCTTTGGACTTAACAAGATCCAACGCTCGGTAAAAATTTAATTAAAAAATGTAACTGGAGTTCATCAACCCCAAATCCATTTGCAGGGTCCACACATGGATTAAGCCCCCAAGGAATTCCTTTCCGTCACAGCGGAGGGATCTGAATAGCCCTGTTATCAGACCGAGAGCACAGTAGCGTCAATTATGGTGACAGAGTTAGGTCAACATGTAATATAATATGTTCTTTATCATTTGACCTCCCTTTTGACCCATTTTATAACTGTTGCACTTAAAAAAAAAGTGAAGGGGAAATACAGGTGAATTAACATAAGCCCCTGCTGAGCCCCCTGGGACCAGGGACCAGGGATATGAACAGCCTTGCTGTCATTCAGAGTGCATTGGAAAGTGGGTTGCTGCAGATGCCTTTAGGGTTAAAATTTAGCACCACCCTACCATTTGAGCTCCCTTATGATCCATTTAAATTCTAATTTTTAGTGTTTTCTGATTTCTTTTCTAGTGAGTTTTTCTGTTTTACTTTTGTTGGTTTTTGTTTTTTAATGTATATGAAATCCAAGATAGGTAAAACTACAGAGCGGGCAATTAGATTATAATGGTTCATAGAAGGTATGGCAAGAGAGCACTAACAAGCACAAGAATAAAGAAAATTTTCTAAAACGGATAGTGGTGGTGGTGATTGTACACCTCTTCTTGATGTGATTGAACTATTGAATTATATGCTGTGTGCATTATATGCCAAGAAAACTGTTGGGGGAAAAAAATCAAATCTCTGTGATCCTACTCAGTTTTAAACTCCTGACGGCTGGTAGATACAGGGGCCATGTGAGTATTTTGGGGTTCTCCTAAAAATAGCTAAAAGTGAACTGCATGTAATGAACATCTGTAGTCTGCATGAACTAACACCCACAAGTTATTACTGAACATTTTGAGTAGTAAGTACATGATTTTTAAATGTTGTTTGAGTTTAAGAAGACTTCAGGAATATTTGGGGTTAAGAAGTAAAGATTATCTCAGGGCATAGTTTCAGGGGTTCATCTAGCCCTCATGGCTCCAGGAAGTCTGGAACTCATGAGAATGTCCTAACCTGGCTTTCTTTGGTGACCCTAGGACTTAAAAATGCTCACGTCTTTTAAACTATGCAGTTAAAAAAATTACTATGCATATGGTCACCAAAAATTAAGGGAAACTGCCATCTCTAGAAAAATTCCAACTGGGAAAAGTCTCTAACTTTCAAGTTTTTTGTTTGTTTGTTTTTAAAACCACAGCTTAGATAAAAAGAGAATGGCCGAAGTGACTTCTTCTTGTGTTATCATTTAGGAACGTGAAGGACTGCTCAGTAGAAGGGTTGGAAGATGATTGTACTGGGCACCCTGAGACCTGCGTTGTGTCCGGTGTGGGTTCGAGTTAAAAAGCTTGCCTTCCCCTGGGCTTCCAAGTGTCAGACTAGACTTAAGGCAGTGTCTCCGGTGCACGATTCGCATGAGTGCGGAATGTGAGACGTTAGATAGAGAAAGTTTGTTGTCAGGAGTCTTTGACAGGAAAATGATCTGTGCCTAATATTCCTCATCATGACACCACTGAGTAACCACAGGCCAGCCAGCCAGCGATCCATCTCCATCTGTAGCGCAGCCTCTCTTGTCCATGTATAGCAGCCCTCTGGAAAAGGACCAGATTTTACTCTTGCCAGAAACACTCTTGGCAGATCTGTATCCCTAGAGATGTCTGTTTAATTTTGTGGTACAGCACATAGTTTAGTGAAAAAGAAAAGGAGTGCTGAGCTATTTGATTCTAAATGCTCTCATAGTGAATGCATGTTCATTTTCCCTACACGATCTATGTTCCAAGGTGTTTCACGGCTGTAGGCAAGCCACCCTTAAATGAAAAGAAGATGAGAGGCCGTACATAGAGGCCGAGTCTGGGGATGAGTATGGACTGTGTGACTGTGTATGGTATCTACATATTGAAATACTTTTGATACATAGTTTTATATAGCTTCCCAGATTTCTCATTGTGTACTTTTTGGCTATGTTTGTTTAATTTTTTATTTCCAAACTCGTCTCCTAGCTTTAAACTGACTTCAAAACAAAACAAAACACAAATTCTTGACTTCATGAAACTTGGACCCGTATAGAGATTTTTTTTCCTTCAAAACTCTCCCACAACTTAGAAATAAAGATAGAATAATCTGAATTTGGATAATTTTTTCAGTTTAAAAATTCATTTCTAGAGAAGTTCCCAAATAGCATCTAGTTCTACAATCGATTTGTCCTGGAAAGTTTGCTTTGTGGCTGAAAGTAATATGTCAAAAATTAAATCCCTGAAAAAAAAAATTAAATCCCCGAATTTCTTAAGCTATATGAATAAGCTCAGTTGCTATTGAACTTAATTAAAATGTCATTGTATATCAAACTACTCATGTTTAACCTTCGTTTTCCTAAAATTGTTTAGTCTTTAGAGACCTTAATTCTTTTCTCTGACTTCCATATTTTAAATGTACTAAGTTGCAATAATTTTAATATAATCATATCTCTCAAACTCCACCCTACAACGTTATCTCAGTTGACCTATCATGATCAAGGCTGAGCTTCAGTCACTGCAACAACTCCTCAACTATTTTCCCTGTCCTCCATGGAAGATCTTCAAAAAGTTCATGGAAAATAGGGATTAGGATAAAGCTGTGCATGGATTTAAATTTATTTGAGCATCAAAATAAACTCATACTAACTTATTAATCACATATCTGAACAGAATCTAGGTCGATACACTAAAGCTAAAAAGATACCTGTTTGACAAGATCCCCTATTAGGGCAACGTGAATTGTGCTCAAATTGAAGCAAGAGTAAACTTCAAATTTATGATGATGCTTGCCTGGGTGGAAGCATGATAAAATCATTGATGCTTTATGCAAAGTTTATGGGGATGCTGCCCCCAAAGAAGTCAGCAATTTACACACGGATAAGGAACAAGTCAGTGTTAAAGATGAAGCCCAAGTGGCAGAATATTTTTTAAAGAAACAATCTGGTTTGTGCTTTAACTAACGAGGTCCTAGGATGAACAGCAGAAATCATAGCCAAGACCACAGACATCTCAGTGGGTTCACTTGGCACAATTCTGATTGAACCCATGGAGCTGACTTTCTGCCTAAGAGCTGCCCAAACTGCTTTGCCCAGTTCAGTTTTAGGCAAGTAGGATCAAGATTCTGAAGCATTTCTTGGAAAAATTGTAATCAGAGATGAAGTCTGGCTTTACCAGCACAATCCTGAAGACAAAGATACAGTCCAAGCGATGGCTATTAAGATGTGGAAGTGATCCCATCAAAGCAAAAACAGATCCACCAAGAGCTGAGATCGGAGAGAAAAAAATTTGGATGTTCAAAGTAATTTTTTGACTTTTTGGAGTGTTAACGAATAATAATATTTGTTGATTATGAGAGTGTCTTGAGAAATTTAGCCAAAGTGTTAGCGGAACACTGCCCAGGAAAGTTTCACCAGGGAATCCTCCATCACCACACTTCTGCTCCCCATTCGTCCAGCAAAGGCAAATTTGCAAGAGATTGAATGGAAAGCCCCATGGCATCCCCCTTACAATCTTGATCTGTCTCCTTCAAGCTACATTTCAGTTCTTAATCTTGCAAAATCTCTAAAGGCACACATTTTGTAATGCAAAAAAGACTGCAATGACACAGGTAGCCCATGGTTAAACAAGGTTCAGCTGTTCCGGCAAGGGCATCGGTACTCTTCATTACCAGATTCATCAAGCGCTCTCCATCCTGATGGAACTGAATGAAAAGGAAAGACAAGCACATCAGTATTGGTAAGATGCAGTTAAAGCCATGCATAGAAGGCAATTGATGGCTCTAATGTTTTATATTAGAAGTGAAGAAGGGTTTAGCATTTATTTAAACGTCCAGAAGCTAGAAAAATATAAGCAAATTAAATGATGTGATCGCTGAAGACAAAAGTGTGCATAAGCAAATGTGGTGAAGAAAACTGATGGTGCCTGACTATCAAAAGATAAACTGTCTGGGGTCTTAAAGGCTTGCCAGCCTGTGTGACCAGGAGACATCAAAGGGAGCAGGCATCAAAGAACTAACAAGTTTAAATGGGGGGGGGGTGTTAGTCTGGGTAGACTAGAGAAACAAATTCACAAGCATGCATATGTATATAAGGAGAGATTTATATACAAGAGTAATGGAACATTGAGAAAACATCCCAACTCAGTCCAGTCCAAGGTCAAAAGTCCAATATTAGCCCATATCTGCAATACCAGTCTACAAAGTCTTCTTCCAACTCACAAAGTAGGTGCGATGATACCAGGACAATCATAGGCCAGAGGGTGCAGAGTCTTGCAGTGGAAGCATCCTGGCGCTGGCAGGTGTCTCTCCTTGCCTTCTTGTTTCCAGGGCTCAGGGTTCATCAGCAGTATCCAGTGGCAGTAGAAACATCTCAGTACTGGTAAGGGTCTCCCAAGCATCTCAGCACTGGCAGGAGTCTCCATGTGGCTTTTCTGGCCCCAGAAGTTTGGTTCCATCAGGGTAAGCCCATGTGTCTTCTCCTCTTGCTCCTTCAGTCTCCAGGAATCAGGATCTATTAGCATGCTATCATCTTGTCTTGTCAGTAGAGCATCTCCCAGGGACTGAGTCTCTGGTCTCTCATCTCCACAGGAGAAATAGTGTGAGATTTCCCCTAATTCTCAGAGAAAGCCATGCCCACACAGAGGTCTCATTGGCTATCTCCAGATTGACAGGCTAGACTCCACCCCTACACGCCCAGTGCTGAAATTGACACAGATCAGTGACTGCCACAGAAGGAGTACAGATTGGGGACCCAAAGTCCATCTGCAGGGGAAGTGACATCCTCTTACCGAAGGGTTGTGGGGAGGAGTAAAGTGTAGGGGAGGGTACAGTGTAGGTATGTTAGGTGTTTTACATCCCAACTATTTTTAAAACACAAACAAAATAAAATTTTAAAAAGAATAAAAGAGGAACTATGAAATATGAAAAACAATGAAATATGCAACTTTCCTCTAGTTCTTAAATACTTCCTCCCTCCCACTATTATGATCTGAATTCTACCTTACAAATCTGGTTAGACCAGAGGATGTACACTGGTAGAGATAGGAACCAGAAACATGGGGATTCCAGGACAGATGATTTCTTTAAGACCAGTGTGAGAGGGGAGATACCAGGAAGGTGGAGGGAAGGTGAAGTAGAAAGGGAAACCAATCATAAGGATCTACATAGAACCTCCTCCCTGGGGTACAGACAATGGAGAAGGGGGAGAAGGGAGACATCAGACAGTATACAGTGCAACAAAATAATAGTTTTAAATCTAGGGCCCATTAGGGAGGGAGTGAGGAGGGAGTGGAAAAAGGAGGAGCTAATATCAAGGGCTTAAGTAGAAAATGTTTTGAGAAGGATGATGGCAACAAATGTGCAAATGTGCTTTGCTTACGATGGATGCATGTATAGATTGTGATAAGAGTTGTATGAGCCCCCAATAAAACAATTTAAAAACAAAACAAAGTGAATATTCTTGGTAGTTTAATAAAACTGTAAAAAAAGCTATTAGCAGAACTTAACAAGAAGCAAAGAAAA
This sequence comes from Nesogale talazaci, assembly GCA_004026705.1. NCBI lineage: Eukaryota > Metazoa > Chordata > Mammalia > Afrosoricida > Tenrecidae > Nesogale > Nesogale talazaci. Next base: position 121,788 of record PVJH01004270.1, read on the forward strand.
AGCATAATACTAACGTTAAAAATGAAAGTGAACCATGTAGAAAATGAATGGTTGGAAACTGATTGTGGTAGCATTTGTACAATTTTACTTGACATGATTGAAATGTGGAATAATATGTTAGATGTTTTACATCCCAACTATTTTTAAAGCACAAACAAAATAAAATTTTAAAAAGAATAAAAGAGGAGCTGTGAGTTTACAAACATCACCAGGCTAATGAGGGAATACTAAGTAGATCTTTATATAAGTCAACAAGACAGCTGACATAAAATGGACAAATTCCTGGAAGAGCAGTATTTGCTAAAATAGATATCAAAGAAATTTGAAAAACAAGAATAGCCTTATATACCAAAGAGATAGAATTTTTAATTAAAAATATCCCCACAGAACGGTGGCCATGGAAGTCAGAATCCACTAAGGAGTATGTAACAATTCACCTGCCGAATCAACTAGAAAAAAAAAAAGTTAAAAAATCTTCCCACAAACAAAACTGCAGATCTAGTTAGTTTCAAACTAACTAGAAACAGTTAACAATCTTACAAACTCTTTGAGAAAATCAAGGAGAAGAAATAGTTCTCAACCATTTTATGATCCCAGTATTACTTCAATACTGAAACCTAGCAAATATATTACCCAAATTAAAATAAATTTCGATGATGGCAGCAACTGTGTACATGTGGCCTGCATACAATTGATGTATGTATGGATCATGATGGGAGTTGTATAAGCCCCCAATAAAAAGATTTAAAAAAAAAAAAAAAAGGAGGGAAAGAGGAGCTTATACCAAGGGCTCATGTAGAAAATATTTGAAAATGAAGATGTCAACATGTATACAAATATGCTTGATACAAATGATGAATGTTATAAGAGCTGTAAGAGCCCTCAATAAAATCATTGAAAAAAATTCCAATATCAACTGGGTACAGGCATAAAATCTTCAACAAAATGTGTGTTTTTAATTTTCATCTGGTCAAATGTAAAAGAATTAATATAGACATACCAAGTACATTATATTTATTCTGGGTATAAGATTGACTTTGTTTTTGAAAATAATAAATGTCACCCATCATATTAATAGAATAAAAATTATATGATCATCTCAACAGAAAACTCACTTGACAAAATTCATTACCCATTTTTAAAAAACAGTTGTGCAAGCTAGAGATTAGCAGGGTATACTTTTTTGACCAGATAAAGGATATCTATAAGATATCTTCGGCTGAGCCCTGGGGCTAAGTGGTTGAGTGCAGGACTGTGGCCCACGGGCTTGGCGGTTCAAATCCGGCGGCAGCTCTCAGGAGCAAGGGTGGGTAGCTCCCACGACCACCAGAGGGCAGTGATGCCAAAAAAAAAGGTATCTTCAACTTACTAAAGATAATTTTAATCAATCTTTGTGTTAAAATAGTCAACATGGGGGCTGAGCCCTGGTGGCGTAAGTAGTTGAGTGCGGGACTGCGGCCTGCAGGCTTGGCAGTTCAAATCCAGCGGCAGCTCTCAGGAGCAGCACTGGGTAGCGCCCACGACCATCAGAGGCAGTGATGTTCCCCCCCCCCAAAAAAAATACTCAACATGGTTAAGCTAGAAAATATGGCAAGCGTGTCCCTGTTCAGGGGTGTGAGGAAGGGGAAAAGAGAATAGTCCTTCTTTAGAGAGCATTGAATTTCAGGACTTCAGTTCCTTTCATGGTTGAGTAATATTCCATTGTATGTGTGCCACACTTAGCAGTTTAAACTTTTTCTTTTAAAAATCATTTTATTGGAGGTTTATACAACTCTTATCACAATCCATACACCCAACCATGGTGTCAAGCACCAGTTTAAACTTTTGAAACAAATAGTGGTACTACATGCTGAATGTAATTAATGGCATTAAACTATACAAATAAAAATGCTGAAATGATAAATATTTTGTTACATATGTATTACTACCACCACCCCAGGTCAATTTAGCATCTTCCTGGATGTCTTTGTAAGTGCAACAAAGAAGGGAGAAGAAATAAAAAGAATGAAGATGAAAGAAGTAAAATTGTCCCTATTTGGTAGATGATGCAGTTATTTGTATAGTAAGGAAACATCAAAATCTACTTAAATCAATATGTGAATTTAGCAAAGTCTCACACTATAAGGTCAATAAAGAATCAATTACGTTCCTCTAAACTGGTCAGTTTATATATACATTTCATATATGGGATATTTGAAAACAAATTCTATTTGCAACAACAAAAAATGAAATACTCAAGATTATATGAAAAAGTACGCCATATTGCTCAGAGGAGTGGAAAGACGATATAGCGACATGGAGTGACCGATCGTGTGCAGAGACGGGAAGATCCACCAGGTGGCTGGGAGTCAGTTCTGTGTACAACAGGAGAGAACACTGCCCGTTCTTGTACCTTCCTTACGATTGTTGGGGCTGAGCCCATTGCTGTAGCCAATGTGCCAGTCCATCTCCTGGACAGTCCTCTTTTTTGCTGATCTTCCACTTTACCAAGCATGTCGCCCTTCTCTAGGGCCTGGCTTCTCCTGTTCGCATGTACACAACACATGAGGTGAAGTCTCACGGCCCTCACTTCTAAGGCACGCCCTGCTGTGCTTCCTCCAAGCTTGTTCTTCTGACATGGGCCTTTCTCCATCCTTTGCCAGCACCCTAACTCAAATGCACTGATTCTTTTATCATGCTCCTTATTCATTGTCAATCGTGTTAAGATGCTACTTTTCCTAAGTCTAGTTCTATATGTCGTGCATTAGGAATCATTATCTCAGCCAACTGGTTTTTTTGAGGGTGATGCTGGTGGTAATAATATGGAAAACATATATTGGTCATTTCAGCATTTTTACTTGTAAAGTTCGGTGACATTAATTACTGTCAGCATGTTGTACTACCATTTGTTTAAAAAAAATTAAACTGTTCAGTGTGGCACATACACACAATGGAAGTGTACTCAGCCAAGGAAATGAAGCACGGAAATTCAATGCTCTCTAAAGAAGGACTCTGTCCCATGTCCTAACACCCTGGTATACTTAGAAGCTTTGGCTTCTATACATTTCCCTGTTCTGTTAAGGGGGGGTCATTCCGTATTTGTTCTATAGTGACTCATTCATTTCACTTCTCTTACTGTATTCAAAGTTCACTCAGTATCGGGCTTCATTATCTTTTATGGTTGAGTAATACTCCACTGTGTGCCTGTGCCACGTTTTTTGCACATTTGTGTATTGCTGGGCATTTAGGCTTGGTTCTACCTGTTGGCTACTGTGACTAGGGCTGCAGTGATTATTGGCATTATAGTAATGGGGTGTAGTTGCATAGTTACTGTCTACTACAATTTAAGTAAAATTTACCTTGAAACCTCTGTTAAAAATGACAGTGGAGTAGCAGTAGAGGCACAGATGAAACCGAATGATGGAAATATCAATACATTGTTGCCACTGGGTGGTGGGTACATAGAGTTTCCTTATACTATTATGTATATACTTTGTGTTGGTTTGAAATTTTTTGTATTAAAAGTTTCTTGAGAGTTGACATCATATAGGATTTTTCATTGCCGTAGAAACCAGAGATGGGTGTTGTGTTACTTTAATCAGGAGCATCTCAAATAATACACCTGGGTTTTAAAAACATTTCCTTAGTGCCTGTGTACCAGGGAGCCCAGTACTGGATCTTATCTCCGATTAACAGACCTGCACCAGCGGCAAGGCTGCCAGACACCAGAAATTAGTTTAGAAATTGTAAGAATCAATTGTATTGCTCTAGATTCAAGCGAGGGAGTCCACTAGCCCATATGTTGACAGAATGAGGCCAGTTCTTATCCACGTATTATTTGTTGTCAAATACTAGGTCTAGCTGTTTTTCTCATCCTTAGGAATATACATGGTTGTTGTTGTTGTTGGGTCCCATCAAGTCGGGTCTGACTCAACAGCCACCTTAGACCCAACACAGTGAAACCTTGCCTGGCTGTCCTTATCATTTAGCCCAGTGGTGCAGCCAGTGTGGAGATCCATCTATTCAGGGCCGTCATCTTTACTCACCGCCGCATTACTTTCATTGAGAATGATGGCTTTCTCCAGGAATGATGTCTATCATTGAGAATGATGTCAGGCTGTCCTGACAACATGTCCGAGATGTGTGAGCCGTCACCATCCTTGCCTCTAAGGATGGTGAAGCAAGGTCGGGTCCCTCTGAGACAGATACGTTTATTCTTTGGCAGTCTATGTACTTTCAATAGTCTTCACCAGCACCGTAATTGAAATGCATCAGTTCTTTGGTCTTCCTTATTCAGCGTCCAACTTTCACATGCACATGAGGCCATTGAAAATACTGTGGTGTAGGTCAGGCTCACCTTGGTTCTCAAAAGGAATCCTGAACAGCAGATTTACCCAGTGCAGTACTTTGTTGGATCTCTGAACTGTTGCTTTCATGAGCGCTGATGAAGGATCCAAGTAAGACAAATTCCTTGACAATTCTTTTCTCTGTTTACCCTGATGTTACCCTTTTGGGTCAATTGTGAGGATTTTGCTTGTCTTTACATTGAGCTGTACCCATACTGAAGACGACAATCCTTAATTTTCATCAGCAAGTGCTTCAAGGTTATATCATTACACATTTCAGGTTATTAAAAAGCCTTCCTCCAATTCTAATGCTGAATTCTTCTTCATATAAGCCAACTGCTATGATGATTTGAATTCTTCATATAAGCCAACTTCTGGGGTGATTTGAATTCTTCTACATATACTCCAACGTCTGTGATGATTTGCTCAGCATACAGACTGAACGAGTATGATGGGAAGATACAACCCTGACACACAGATTTCCTGATCTTAAACCATGCAGCATTCTCTTATTCTGTTCTAAGAACATGGGGCTTATAAAAGTTTCAGAACAAGGGAAATGGAACAAACTTCACTATAAATATTTAAAGGAAGGGGAATTCTGAAATTATTTTTTGTAAGAATTAGTAATTAGTGGGAAGTTTTTGAAAATCATATGACCTTTTTTTAGAATTAGAGCCTAAAAGAATAAACAATAAAAAGAATAAATGATAGGCTGGCACAAAACAGGAAACTAAAGAAGACTAGGAAGAGGTAAACTAGACAAACAACAGCATTAAAATACCAGCTGGAGAAGCAAAGATGCAGAGTTCACATCGAGCTGTGCTGAGACAGTGATATGAAAAACACATTTGAGGAATTCTCCTGGAGTACAGATTTTAAAAAAGAAGAAGAAATTAAAAACTGGAGGAGAGAGGTGATAGATGTGGACAAATCCTTTCCAAAAACATTAAATGTCAATAGCGAGCTGAAGTTGTGAGAGTGTTGTACAGAAAGCTGGGTTGTGTTTCCTTTGTGAAGTTAAAACGCATTCATGTATGCCAGAGTTAAAAATAAGACTTGTCCATAATCTTCCTGAGGTGAGGATGGGGACTTTAAGCTGACTGAAAGAAAAATCAAAATGAAGATCTTGGAATAGAACACACATGTGTTATAAAAAGCCTGGAAGACACCCCAGAGGACTACCAGCAAGCATACTTTTTTGTAAAATCCTCAAAGATCTTCAGAATCTTCCAGCAGCAAACCAGACTGATTGAACAGAATTTAGTAAAGCATCTGCAAGACTGTGTGTGGCGATGGCATGCAGATTAAACCCCATAGCAAACCGTTTCATTATGAATTGTTATTTCCCCGTGGATGATATCGTGAAATTGGGCACAGGCAATTCATCTGGAAAATCCTCTCTCTCAAGCACTGTTTAGCACAAGATTCAGAAGCTCAATTAAATAAGATTATAATGTAACAATGTCAAAAAGAAGCAGAAAGACAAACTTCTCAGAAAACAGATGGAAATACTCCAAAATATTCAACAATTTGAGTGGTTATGACAGTTGAGGTGACTTTTTAATCTTCTACTTACATTTTTTCAATTTTGGAAATAAGCATGTTTCTTGTATTTTTTTAAAAAGGCTATAAAGAAAAATTATGAAAACGCTATTACTAAGCAGAAAACACAATGAAACAAGAGAAAGTCAAAAGCTACCAAGAGTTTAGTAAACATTTAAATGAAAAGAGCACTATATTTTAAGGGTAGCATTAGCTGAAACAATGCAAAAAAGAACATTTAAAGCATTAACCTCTTATGTTTAAAAATCTGACACTAGGAAAAACGTCAAGCCTTTTTTAAAATTTAATCATTTTATTAGGGGACTCTTACAAATCTTCTAACAATCCATCATTCAATTATATTAAGCACACTTGCATATGTGTTGCCATCGGCATGCCGGAAACGTTTTCTTTTTACTAAATGTCAAGTTTTAATACTCTTGTACACCTACCTTCCATCTGAGGCACATAAGACGACCATACTCTGACGCCCTTCCAGATCGTGGATTTCCCAGT
>PVJH01004271.1:0-128056 GCA_004026705.1 Nesogale talazaci
GGGGATTCACTGAGACAGGTAAGAAAGGATTAGCATTTTGTATCTAACAGGTGCTTTTCAAAGTAAGAAGTCAAGCATGATAATGGCTTTGTGACAAGCTCAGTGTTTTCATTGGAAGGCATTCATGGAAACTATTAACTGAGTGTTTTTGAACAACAGATTATTCAACTTTGAATATTTTCTTTAGCCAGAACTGAAATATGTGAAAAAGCACTCTAATACATAAATCTTTTTGTCCTTCTACCTTACCTCCCTAGCTTAAGGGAAAACCTGAATTATCTGCTTGCCTTCTATCTTTGTCCCTGTCAGTTTCCTCGAAGCCTGTTTGTTGATATTTTTGCGATTTCTCCTTCTTTCTCTTCCTCCCCCTCTCCTTTTCCCTCTCACTCTTCTCTTCTTCTTCTTCTTCTTCATAAAATTGGCATATAAGAACTATTGTTGAAGTAAGTGAAGCATTAATAGCAAGACTCTCCTCCCACCCAAAGAATGGTCATTCTGAAGTAACTTCAAGACTATTCTATCAATCAGAGAGTTTTATTTTTGAGTGGGAGTTCCATAGGCATCACAAAGAAAATAGACACTTAGTTCTCAGATTTGATTGGCTGAATCCCTTTAAATAATTTCTATATAACTGTAATCACAATATTTCTTGCCTGATGACTTCTATACTTGAATCAATGATGGGGAAAAAAACCAATACGCTAAGTTGTTGATAGTAACCCCTGGGGAAAATAGTTCTCTACTAAAGCATTCCTACATAACTATTGGAAATCTGGAAATGTAACAAAAATTGAAATTATGAAACCAGTGAAGGAAACTATTGCTTGCAATCATCCTGGTCTTTCTCACAGCTTGACTTGACGACAGTTTGATAGGTTTATTGCAGTTGGCCTGGGATTGCTTTGGCTCACTAAAGGGCAGCGCTCTCGAGGCTCTTGATGGTGCTCAAATTAATCAAAGGGTTTTGAAATGATGGCTGTTGTGTACTGGCTGAAACAACATCATCTGAGAGAGTGTTGCATCTTAAAGAGATACAGATATATGAAGGCATTTCATTTAAAGGCGAAGTTACTGCTGAGTGTACTATTCCAGCTGACAGTGGACTTCTGTCTGATACTGTTTCGTCCTGTTCTAATAGCATGATCTATTAAGAGTGCTGTAGGTATATCTGTCCAATATGCATATTGCTAAAACAATTTTCTCAGCAATCTTTTTTTAAATAGCTTTAGAGAACACTGTGGGGAAAAAAGAAAAGAAAAACTCAATGGTCTGATTCTAAAATCAGGAAACTATATACTGTTAAATGTCATCTCTTTTCATTTTTAATGTCATGAGGAGGAAGAGTGAGAACCATAACAGCTTGAGTTTCTGGTCAGGCCAAGACTTAATTTTCAAAACACCTATAACAATGAGGAAAAATGAAAGTTAATGAAAATATCCTCTAATTCACCAAACTCTATTCTTCTGGGTACCTCATGTTTGCATGGGTAGTAGATTGTTTAGGAAGAAGCAGCCATTACTTGAGGCCACTAGGTTGCAAAGAATTAATGCCACTAGACACTAACATTTGAGGACAGACTTGCACATTGGGCAGAGAGAGACCATTTGATAATTATTAAAGTTATGAGCTACATTTTAAATTCAGTTCTCAAAAGAAGTGACTCCCGTGGTCTCTATGTTTCTAAGTCATTAGCATACAAAATGCTGTGTTTCCACTAAACTAACAAACTATAACTTGTAAAAGATTCTAATTTTTAATGTTAATATTTTTCTCAAAAAATATTATCAGAAAACTAAGTCCGGTACTTGGCCACTGCTTTATTGACACAGAAATTTATGTCCAAGAATGTGGAAAAGCTTTTCAGGTTGTAGCTCCAAGTGAATGAGGTTGGAAAGGTTATTATTAACTCAGTGTCTGCATACTTGGTAAACTTTAGAAAGAAAATTGAATTCAGTGAGTGTAATGCCATATTTTATCGACAGCAAAGTACCCTCAATTACAAACACATAGTTAACATAATAAGTACTTTGAAAAGAACGAAAAGACTCATAAACACTCCAATTTCTTGAATAATTGTGAGGAACATATGCCTTAGGAAAAAAGAACATGATAATTTGAAGATTCAATACCAAAAATATTTTTAAATTAAGAAATGGCTTAAAAAGACACAATGTAAAATCAATTTCCCCTTGATATCCTTTTGTCTTCTTATCTTCTCCTTTTCTATATCTATGCAATGAATTTTTCATAGATATAACCTATATCTACTTGTGACTCCAGAAACCAAGCACAGATATTGATACATGAGGATTACATAGGATAGATAGATGATAGATGGATAGATAGATAGATGATAGATAGATAGATAGATAGATAGATAGATAGATAGATAGATAGAGGATAGATATTGATCATTTGATCTTGAATGGCTGTTTGCTATAAGGTATGCACACATAACTAGTGTTATAACTCCCCCTATATAACCCCCAACCCAAACCTACTGCCACAGAATACATTCTGAGTACTCATGGAGACGCCAGAGAACAGGGTAGAACTGCCCCGTGACTTTATGAGGCTATAAATCTATAGGGGAAGGCTAAGCCCCGGTGGCATAAGTGGTTGAGTGCAGGACTGCGGCCTGTGGGCTTGGCAGTTCAAATCCAGCGGTGGCTTTCAGGTGCAGTGCTGGGTAGCTCCCACGACCACCAGAAGACAGTGATGCCCCCCCAAAAAATCTATAGGGGAGCAGAAAGACTCATCTTTTTCCTATTAAGTAACTGGAGAAGTTGAACTCTCAACCTTGCAGATAGCAGCCCTATGCTGAAACCACTACTCCACTGGCCTCCTTGTTTCCCTTATAGGACCATCTGCTTTGGGGGTTGAAAATCAAGGCACGGTCTGAGTTCAGTTTCACACCTGCAGGGTGTGTCAAGAAAGGCCATAATCCTGGGATTCCACCAATCGCCATTCTATCAGTAGAACTCAGAAGGATTAAGGAAGAGGGAGGAATAAAAACAACAGGAAATGCAGGAAGAAAGTGGGATAAGTAAGGGTACTGTGTCTGTAACATAGTATCCTGTCAACTTGAGAGAAGGGGTGGAGTCTAGCCCTTTAATCATGGCAATCATGCATGGGCATTACCTTCTCGAGAGGATGTGGGAACTCCTGTCTCCATCCTTAGAGGCTGAACACACACTCTCTCTGCTTTATATTCATGTTGACAAGCAGCATGGAGCTATGCTGATAGCAGCCAGAGTCCTGGAGCTGGAGGAGCCACCAGGAGACCCACACCAGCGTTCAGATGCTTCCACCACTACTGGATTCACAGAATTTTCCACTCAGTGGCCTGGGATCTTCCTACATTTGGCACCATTGCATGTGCTATGTGTTGGAAGAGGAATTTAGAGACTGGTATCAGAGATATGGGCTGTGTTAGTCCAGGAAGACTAGAGAAATAATTCATAGACACGCATGTGGATATAAGGGTGTGGTTTATATACTAGAGGAATAGGACATTAAAAAAACATCCCCACCCAAGTCTATTTCAAAGCCCTAAGTCTCATATTAGCCTATATGTCCAATACCAGTCTAAAATGACTCCTTCCAACTCATGAGGTCACAGGCCAGTGGGTGTAGAACCCCGGTGCTGGCAGGGGTCTCCCCATGGCTCCTCACTTCCAGGGCTCAGGGTCCATCAATAGCATCCAGTGGTGATAGAGGCAACTCAGCACTGGCAGGGCTCTCCATGTGGCTTCGCCAGCTTCAGAAACCTGGTTCCATCAGGCTAAGGCCATGTGGCTTCTCTGGCTCCTTTAGCTTCTCAGACAATGCCATCTTGTCTTGTCCATGATTCCCTCACAGAGGCCTCATTGGCTGTCAATGGCTATCTCCAGATAAACAGGCTAGACTCCACCCCTACATCTCAATCATGAAATTAACATAAGCACATGACCACCACATGGGCTAATAGTGCACTCATGGACTTGATCTGGTTTGGGTTGGAATATTTTCTTCATATACAAAATAACACTTTGATAAAAAGCTCTCTCTTACACCCATAAGAATGTCAATAAATTCATTTCTCTAGTTGACCTGGACTAACACAGGTACACTGAGGGGTTTGCAAAAAAATGAAATGAAACAAAATGTGCATAAATTGCTGAATGAAAACTGATTATCTGCTATGTAAAATGTCCCCTAATTCATAATTATAAGACACAAACATATATGTATGCTTGTATGTATAGATCAGCAGTTCTCAACCTGTGAGTAGTAATACCCTTTGGGGTCAAAGAACTCTTTCACAGGGGTCACCTGATTCATAACAGTAGCAAAATTACAGTTATGAAGTAGCAATGAAAACAATTTTATGGTGTATGTGTGGGGGGGGAGGGGTCACCACAACATGAGGAATACACAACATGTATTAAAGGGTTGGCCATTAGGAAGGTAAGAGAGACAGATTATGAAGAGAGTACAGAACACCTACCTTTAGGGTAGTTCTACTCTGCACAAGGAGCTGATATGGTGTCAACACCAACCTCACAGAAAATAATCATAATAATCATTCCTTTATGTAGTCATCACTTGTCTGTCACATTGTGGTGGTGTAGCAACTTGCCACATGTGTTGCTCTCTTGCTCAAAGTCATACTACCAGTGTTTGAAGGCGCAGCAGTAGTCACCTAGGGTGGACAGGTTCCAGGGTAATTGTGAGATGAAGGCAGACTGTGAGAAGTCTTGGTCACCTCTCCCCTGTCAATTAAGATTATAGTGTAGCAATCCCTGTAGGATGCTTCTACTCTGTCCGAGGCAGCTTCCATAAGTCAGAATCACCTTGAAGACACCCATAAACAACAACCACAGGGCTGATTAAGAAGAATTGCTACAAGGGTCACAGTTCATAGATGGTGGGCTTATTCCAAGGATGATGTCTTGAGACATGTCTTTGTTAATTTTTTATAAAAATAAGTTTATATCAATAAAAGCTAAATGAATTCTTAGAAAACAATTTTATTTGGGGACTCTTACTACTCTTATCACAATCCATAAATATATCCATTGTGTCAAGAACATTTGCTATATATGTTGCCATCATCATTTACAAAACATTTTATTTCTGCTTGAGCCCTTGCTATCACTCCCTCCCAGGCCCTTCTGCCATCATGAACCTTTGATAATTCATTTTTTTTTCATGTTTTATACCTACTGCTGTCTCCCTTCACTGCTTTTCTGTTGTTGGTGCCCCCCTTGGTAGGAGGGTTGGGTTTACATGTCAATCATTGTAGTCGGTTCCCTCTTTTCCACCTTCCCCTACCCTCCTGGTATTGCTGCTCTCATTATTGGCCCTGAGGGGTTTATTTGTCCAGGGCTGCCTGTGTTGTGAGCTCTTACATGTACCAGTGAACATGCCCTGATCAAGTTGGATTTGGAAAATAGAACTTGGACCATGATAGTTATGGGGAGGAAGCATTAAAGAGCTAAAGGAAAGTTGCATGTTTCCTTAGTGCTATATCACAGCCTGACTGACTCCACTCTTCCTTGTGAATCTTCACGAAGGGATGTCCAATTGTCTACAAATCGACTTGGGTCGCCACTCCACACTTTCCCACATTGATATAATGTATTGTTCTGGGTCTTTGGTGCCTGACACCTGATCCCACTGGCATCTCATGATCATACAGGCTGGTGTGCTTCTTCCATGTGGGCTTTATTGTTTCTCAGTAGAATGTCACTTATTTATCTTCAACCTTTAAGACCTAGACTGTAGATCTTTTGATAACCAGGCACCATCTGGTTATTTTTTTGTGAGTTTTTTTTTTACCACATTTGCATATGTACCCATTTTATCTTCAAAAATCACATTAGGAAGGCAAGCATCACAAAATAAAGTGTTCTTGTGTTGAAAGACAACTTGAGTAGAGACCTGATGTCTGACTAATACATTAATACTCTGCGACATGTCTTTGTGGTCTCTGAATAGCTGCATACATATTCTCTCAGTAATGCACTTGTAAGCCTCTCAGGATTCCTTTTTCAAAAGGGTCTAATCAGAACAGTGCCTGCAGCAGAGAGCTGCTGGGTCAGTTTACTGTGGTGGTCAGTGCAGTCAGCTCAGAAGGTTCAGGCAACCATTTACAGGAAACCAGAGAAGTAATTTTGATGTGCTTCTCAAAGGATACAAGATAATCAGAATTTAGTAGGAAAAGGTTTGTAAAGAAAATTGAAAGCTGCATTAAAGAGCAAAGAAAACACCAGGGAAGTTACACAAGGAAATTTTTCCCCATTACACTATACATCGGTTCAATTTCAAGGGAATGTTGTTCAGCACATTTATGCCATCCACCCTATGGCCATTGTTTTGCCTCTCCAGAGTTCTCTGTGTTCTCTAAATTCAAAGAAAACACAAAAACATTATATTTTAAGGTTCCTAAAAGTACAATTTGACTCATTTTAAATATAAAAGCATCACATCACATTCCTTGGGAAAGGTTAGAGAGATGGAAATGCTTCACTCGGAAGGCTGCAGATCTCAGTAATAGATACGTATGTTGAGAATGATACCTTCATATTTGGGCATTTTCATTTAATAAAGGTTTCTGCAATTTTGTAGCAATACTTTTGGCTTACTGGTATGCGCAAGTGTGTGTGTGTGTCTTGCTGCTAACATCTGCTTTCCAATTAATCCATATTTTAACAAGTCTTATAAAGGAACTCTTAAAATAATAGAAAGACAATGGTCCATATTAATATCTAGCAAAAGTCTATGGCTATTGACTCCTTTTAAACATATAAAGATAAACCTTCCAATGATGTATATTTGTATATTGTATGTATATTTGTAAGTTGCAGATATATCCAATAATGTATATTTATTTCTGTGACATTTTTCTACTTGATAAATTTAGCCAAAGAATGGTGTGTGTGTGTGTGTGCAGAAGCTAATTACTAAGTTAGTGTTGAAATGAATAGATGATTGTAATATTTTTTTCAAAAAAAATGTCCAGGGAACAGCCAATCATGCCTTATTTCATAGAGAACAACGATTGTTATACAATGATAGCACTATGAATGCTACTTGTTAATTTTCATCAGGAATAAAAGGATCAAGCTAGCATAATTCAAAGGTGTGAAGGGGTCCAAATGTAATTTATCTCACGTGGTTTCCAGACCCCACGCACCATGGGTGTCTCTTTATCAGCTCCTCTGTCAGTCCATCTCTAGGTACATGGGAGTCCCCACCAGGATCCAAGGCCAGGGCCGATCTTCTGAGACTACCAGCAAAATCACTATTAGCATTGTTTTCATTATGGCATTCCCAGAGTGGTTTAAAAGTGAGGGGAAAGTGTAATCAGTGTTTTGTTGATTATTGCTTTAATGTAATGCATCCCAACTCTGGCTACACGTGAGAATCATCCAGGGGGCTACTGAAAAATCCAGATGCCTAGGCCCACCCGCCAGGGATTTCGATTTAATTGGTTTGGGGTGAGGTTTTACCAGAGGAATTCTTGAAGATCTCTCCCAATGACTTAAATGTGCAACTAGGGTTAAGAGCCATTGTTGAAAAAAGAAGGCAAAAATCACAAATTCCATTCTTTTTGTCCGCTCTGAAGATGGACTGTGTCAGTGAGTCCTAGCCCTGCTTCTCCTCTGGTCTTGGCATGGAGGGGGTGACATGTCGAAAGGGATCAGAAGTCCTGAAAAACAGGAATGACAGGGATTCCCTCGCCTATCTTCTAGGATTGTGAAAAAATTCAAAAAGACCATCAAGGGGGTGCACAAGGTGGGCGGGGTGGGGGCGGTTACTTAGGGGGAATCCACTGCCATCAAATCAATTCTGCCACATGGTGACCCTTCAGGGCAGTCTGATCACAGGAGGGTTTCAAAGACTTTCTCAAACAGACAGCTACATCTTTCTCCTCTGCATAGGGGGACAGTGTGTGTGTGTGTGTGTGTGTGTGTAATGGAATGGGCAACTTTTCGATTCACAGCCAAGAGTTTTAATCACTGCACCACCAGGCCTCCATATGCATAGAAAAGCCCTGCAGAAATAGCAAAGCTGTGACTAATCTCACAGGCTGAGTGTGTCTGTGAGCCGTACTTGACAGGTGTATTAGAACCATGAGAGATCAGGGCAACTTTTTCAAATCAGTAGCTGTAACTGCAATATTTTGATAAATGCTTTTGCCCTTTTCCTATAAACTGCAAGCCTGCATCTGTTTGCAACAGAGAGGCAGACAGGGTAGAGCTCCTGTTCAATTCTGTTCTTATCTGTGAACAGCCGGAACAGTCCACAGACCTGGAACGCTCACAGCCCCGGCACTATGAAAGGTGTCTCAAAGGGGTCCTCAAAATTTTTTAAGAGAGGGCCAGTTCACTGTCCCTCAGACCGTTGGAGGGCTGGACTATAATTTAAAAAAAACACAACTATGAACAAATTGACTGCTGCCCCAGATGAGTCGGCTGCTAAGCAGGACTGGCAGTGGAGACAAAAATGTCCTTGGTGGGCTGAATGTGGCCCGCGGGCTGTAGTTTGAGGAACCCTGGTCATGGAAATGCTTATTTCATGGAAATGCTTAATGCCCTGGCATTGCCCTACCTCCCCTCCACCCCAAACACAAAATACCTACATTGCATAGCAAATTCTGTACTGATGCACCTTCCTCAAAAAGACCAGCCCAGTCTATGCAGTGGATTCTAAAGCTTCTCTCTCTCTCTCTCTCTCTCTCTCTCTCTCTCTCTCTCTCTCTCTCTCTCGTTACTATTGGCAAACTGTGTATCACTTTAACCAACCATCAGCTCTTTGGAGAGGAATGACTTGTTCTTCAGTAATGTTAGCTCTATGACTTATTCTGGACCTATTGCCTCTCCCCAGGAACCAGCCAGTGTTAGCTGGGCAGAGAGTAAACTTCATAAAGTAATGAGGGCATGGGGAATGCCTAAGAAGGTACTCAAGTATTTCACAGAGGGAGCAAGTGAGAGAGAGAGAGAGAGAGAGAGAGAGAGACTTGCAAAAACAAAGCTTCTACACCATTATCCACTATCTGGTACAGTTCTTTCATCAACTACTGAGATGATGGTCCCTTCTACCCACCCTACGTAGGTGTTTGCTGGATGGCCCAGACCAGTGACTGCTACACTCAGACTGTGCTTTTATTATATTTGGCACTTAGAGGATGTGGAATGACATTTTCTTGTTTCTCTGATGAATTAAGGCATTTGTACAATTTAAAAGCCTACCTTTTGCATGAGTTCTTCAAATGTTCCAATGAAGATGCCAATGTTTTATTTGACTCCTGCAACACAGAAACTCTGACTCCAGGAATTCATGTTTCTTGCCCTGTCCTGCACATGTAAACTGTCCACACTTGCTGCCATCATGTCAATTCTTAGGAATCATACAGGATAAGGGCAAGTGGCTCCGTGGTTTTCCAAGGCTGGAATTCTTTATGGGGTTAGCACAGCCCATCATCCTCCCCCAGGGCAGCTCTGTGATTTCAGATTATTGACCTTATGGCTACCCTGCTGATACATACCAGTATACTACTGGGCTCCTTGTTACACACTGAATAGCTGCCAAAGAAAAAGTAAGAAAGCAGATCTCCATTCCATGTGCCAAGGTCTTCCATGACACAACCCTGTCTCTCATCCACTACCCCCTCCATTGCAGTCCATTTCCACACATAAGGATCCTACAGCATAGGGGGAAACTTCCCCGTAGGGTTTCCAAACCTACTCATCTTTACAAAATCAAACTACCTCAGCATTTTCCTTGTGAAGAGAGCAGCCCACCTTTTAACCCTCTGTGTCCCCAGAGCTCCCACAGGCACTCGATGGTGATCATGGCTGTAGCTTGTTAGTACATGCGGCAAGGCACAGTCAGTTATCCCAGCTGTGGTGATTTAGACCCATTCCTTCTTCATTTATCTAATGGCTGTTAGGTGAAGTCACAGCTTCTCTGACAAGTAAACAACCATAAAATGCACCTTATCTTAAAGAAGGTGTTTTGAATTTAAATTGGGTGGTAAATTTTTCCTCATTTTAGCTGACTCCTTATCGTTAGAAAATGAAAGGCAAAATTGAATTGAAGCTATCACTGTCACAAGAACCTGAATGGGATGAGTTGCACCCAGCTCTTTACAGAGACACTAGCATGATTTTGTTTGTCAGATTCCACAGTCTCTCAGAAGGAAGAGCTACAAAAATGTTGTTCTCCAAGTTGTTGTATGCTATAGGAACACATACATGGCTAGAGTGAAAAAAAAATCATATCAATGCGGCCAAGTACGTGTTAAAAGAAAATGACAGCAACTGGCTTCAGACACTTCAATGGTACAAATGACCATTCTACAGAGTTTGGGCCTACCTACCCTTGAAATGTCTAGCAACATGGTGTCAGTTGACCTACAGGTTTAGGGAAACTTTCTCACTCTAGCTGGATGCATGATTATTTGTTGACAATTCAGACAGTGTCACTTTTCAAATGTCTCTTGGCTACCTTCTATGCAATAGATTCCATACCAGATATGAAAGATTTCACATTTGCTCTTGGGACTCATCCTTTCACCCCACTCTAACTACATTAGTGTATGATGGTCAGGTGGAGCTCTCAGGGGTCAAAATAAAAACAGTACCATCAATATTCTAGTGGGAGAGAGATAGGTGCACCAATAATTTGGATCCCTGATGAGAGTTCTCCAACAGATAGCTGCTAAAGACAGAAGCAGATTCCCCAATGAGCAAGGTTACCACAGGCTTACGTGTGCATACTTATTGATCGATACTGAACAGACTCACACCTGATTTGTTTTGTTTTGTTTTACCACATCAAAGATTTGCTGCACCTATTTTTCAATCAAGTATGGCTGTATCTATCTTTCAATCAACCCCACAGTATCTTCCTAGAGAATACCAGCCTCTTTTCATATCTACAGTCCTTGACAGGTATGGAATACCTGATAATTAAAGTAAGCAAGGACTTATTTGAGCTTATTACTTTCACTTTTTGAAAAAAAGTGATATGAAAAGTTAACATGAAATGGTTCACCACAGATTAGTAACTAAGCACATGTAATCTTGTATTTACCTTGCTTACTGAGTCCACTGTCTACACCTGACTATGGAAGACAGTGAAGGAGAACCTTGGTCGTCAAATAAAACTCTGGGTCAACCTTCCAAGAGCAGGGGCAGGTTGTTTGAGTTATTGGGTTTTGTTCATTGCAGACATTTTCTACTAAGACTTGCATCCAGCTTATAACTTGTTCTCCCTGGTTCCTTAATCTAAGCTGGCTCATTTAAAACAGGGAAAATAGCATTCCTTCAGAGTTAAGGAAAAAGTATTAACTCAGATCTATTCATACAAATTGCATTGCATAGTGTCTGAGAAACTCTGAACATAAATTAAGTTAGTCTATCAATTAGGAATTTACTTTATGAGTAGGAGTTTCAAAGGCATGAAGAAGAAACATAAGAAACATTTACTAACTGCCCTTCTCAATTTGACAAATATCTCTAAATATGCATTATAATCCTGGATAAACTCAGAGGGAGTTTGATCCTGTCATCCAAATTCTTCCCAGGATGTTAACATTTAGTATCTATTAATGAGAATACAATATGCAAGAGTTGGGTTTCTTTCAGGTTACAAAACCTTTTTCCTAATAAGCTTTAAGCATAAGAAAATGCATTGAGTCGCCAAAATAACAAGGCAGCAGTAAGTGATTTTCCAGTGCTTATTGAAGTGAATAGATCTGGACACATTTTCTTGCAGTTTTCTAGGTTCTTTCCATCTTCCTAAAATCCTGTCATCTTCAGACCAGAAGTAGCTGGATGTCGCCAGGTTTCTTATCAGAGTAAGAAAACATCAGTAGGAAAACAAAGAGACTTGCTATAGACATCTCTTTCAGAAACTCAGAGCCAGGAAGTGCTTTGCCAAATACCCCGAGCGTAACTCATCTCACCCTTTGTGAGCAGAATTTGTTCCCAAGATTTTTCCAGAACAACCATCAGCCAATTGGCCTGACTTACTTTTAGTTAATGCAAACACCCTGCAGGAGTGGAAAGAACAAGGTGGCATCAACTGAGCTACATGGGTTTGTTGTGTGAAGAGAAGCCTGAAGCAAAAGAAAGCTACCTGACTGGTCCTCAACAATGTTCATTTAAACATGAATATTGAGCAAAGCCCTGTGCCCCAGAAATAAAGACTCTTTTCCAGATTGATTAGGGAGACAATAACTCCAAGCTTAACAATAACAACTGCATATTAGCTAAACATGTTAAATTACAAAAATAAATTAGTGACAAAGGACGTGCTAAATGAAATCTACTTTATCTGAAGGATATGAGAATATACAATCAAGAAAAGACAAACGTAAAAAGACAAAGAAAAAATTAAAAACAGATTTAATCAGTGTCACCAGTTGTCAAACACATAATTAGAAAATGCTAAGTAATCCTTTTTTGTCCTCATAGATGTCTCAAAAAATGACTTAAAAGAAGTCAGAAGAGAGTACAGCTGGGTATAAGAATCTTCCTGACTTCCCTTTCTCTCATGTCATTTGACCATACCAAGTCAATTCCTGTCATTAAACCCATTTCCTCTCCAACTCCTTGTCATTTTCATCCCTACCACCACACTTTTAACTCAGGCGACCACTTTTTATTGCTTGTCTGAGTTCCCTAATAACCCCCTCTACCTCCATTCTGTCCACATTGTTCTAAAAATGTAGTTACTTAGCCATGACATGAATTTCATTCACCACAAAAGACAATTCCCCCATATTCACAGTGTTTAGAGAAGCCTGGTAAAAAAAACTGTTTATGAAATATAATACGAAGGCAATGCCAAATAAATGACAGAATCCAAGGATTTTGTGTTGGATGTCTGGGTTCCCTTCCCCGTCAATGGACCTCATGTGCTACCACAACCTAGCTGTCAAAAGAAGCTTTTGTCTTGTTATGATGGTGAAAAGGTTTTAAGGGAGTGTCCAGAATAAGAGGGATAAGAAAAAAAGGGCTGGTTATCAAAAGGTGGAAAAAACATCAATGTCCATTAACAAACAGATATATGCAATGTACTACATACAGTACATAAGATGGAACACAATGCAGTCAGTAGGAGAAATGAAGTCCTGATACCTATTACAACATGGATAGAGGTGGAAGATGGCATACTGTGTGAGAAATAAATAAGTCAATTGCAAAAGGGCACATGTTGCATGACTTTACTTAAATAAAATATACAAAAATTTTTCTTTTGGGGGGTTTTGGGTTTTGGGGGAGGGGCATTACTGCCCTCTGATGGGAATAGGAGGCCCACCCTTGCTCCTGGAGAGCTGCTGCTGGATTTGAACTGCCAACCCAGTGGGCTGCAGTCCCGCATACAATAACTATGCCACCGGGACTCAGCCCAAAGATTTTTCAAATAGATAGGGATCAGTTTATTAGTGGTTATCAGGGGGTAAGGGGTAGGGGAGTATTAGTCTGGGTAAACGAGAGAAATTCATGAACATGCATATGTATATAAGAGAGAGTTTTATATAAAGGGTAATTATACATTAAGAAACATCCCAGCCCAGATGATATCCATAAGTCTGATATGAGCCCATATGTCTGATATCAATCTATAAGGCTCTCGTCAGACTCACTAAACACATGCAATGATGATGAATACAGAAGACAGTGGCGAGTCAGTGGGAAGGAAGTCCCTGGATCCAGTGGTGCTATAAGTACCTCAGCGGATCCAGTAATGTTGTCAGCAGAAAGTCTCCAAAGGAGCGAACCAGGAGAGAGAGTGTCTCTGCCATAAAGAAGGGCTTTTCGCATTTCCCAGAATTCTCAGGAGAAGGCCAGGCTGACACGGAGGTCTCATTGACCATCTCCACTTTGACAGGCTAGACTCCACCCCTACATTCTTAATCCTCAAGTTGACACCAGATTAGGTGACTGCCACAGGGAGAAGGGAAAGGACTGACTAATGGTTATAGGAAAAAAAAAAAAAAAAAACATTGACTATAGATAAAGTTGCACAATAACTCATTTTAATTTCTGTCAATAAGTGGTATACTGATTAAAAACTTGATATCACAACAGTACCGGTTACGCCTACCAAGATAAAAACTTTGTGGAATTTGGTGCCATGTTTGAGGCCCATTGTTTCATGGGACATCTCATTTAGTTGACTGAATAGCTTACTTAGTGATTCCATCGTTGCCCCTACTTCATTTGTGAAGTGCCTGCAGTCTTAAATGCTTGCAATCAGCCATCCAAGTCACAAAATTGGTCTCTTTTTGCCTGGAGCAGCAGAGAAAGAATGAGAGTCAGAAGTAGGAGGCTGTGGAATGGGTGGCTAATTGCTTCCATGAGTAACTGCCACTTTTCCCGTGAGAGCTGAAGAGTTGGATGGTTCTGAACACTTCTCTTTAGAGCTGTGTAGATGAATCCTGATCAAAAGATAAAGTATTGCAGGCTCTCACGGACCCCAGGTATCCTAGAGCTAGAATAGCCTGGATGAGGCCCTGAAAGTATTGCCCTGAAATAATCATAAAACTTAAACCAAAAATATCACCTGAATTCTTTTTAAAACCCCCAAATCTTTGTTTAAGTACAAAAAAAGGAGTCTGTTGTGAGCATTTAATTTATTGTGAGCATTAAGTGAGCATGCTCATTTAATTATAGGAGCTTTAATAAGTTTGTGAAAAATAAAATTGAAAGATCATGGATTTTTTTTCCCCATGAATTTTTAGAAGCTTCCTTCTACAAAGGATCAAAGTGAGGATCAAAAATTGAAAGAAGACATAGAAATTGAGGGGCAAGTGACTTTTTGAGGGGAAGGAACAATTCAGAAAATGAGAATGAGAAGGATATCCCACTCTAAGACCTTACTTGATGTCACTACACCTAGCAACTGTCAGTGTGTATCTCAACAACTACAACAAAAGAAATATTTGTGGAAAAGATGGAGGAGCAAGAGGAGGAGATGGACAGGAGGAGGAGGAAGTCTTCATTATCAGCTTCCAAAATTCAGTCAATGCAAACTCTATAGATCACTATGGCCAGATGCGCAACCAGTGGGGAGGATGGCTCAAGTCTGAGAAGTGTTTCACTCCGTTGTGCGTGAGACTGCCACCGGAGTCTAATGCAAGGGCAGTTAACAAGATCACCCTAGTTAAGAAGGCCATTCTGCACTTAAAACTTCTTGCCAGTGCCTTCATATCTCCAAGAAAAGTCCAAACTAATTTTACAAGGTTTACCAGGCCTTTCAAATAGAATTTAACTTTTCTAACTCATTCGGCCCATTTCTTTTGCAACCAAGCATGACACATTCACACTTTTGTTTTTTGGTTTTTGGTTTTTTTTGGGGGGGGGCATCACTGCTCTCCGGTGGTGGGAGTAGGAGGACCAGCCCCACTGCTGGAATTGAACCTCCGTCCCAGTGGGCCGCAGTCCCACGCACAACCACTACGCCACCGGGGCTCAGCCCCACATTCACACTTTTAATGGAAGGGGGGAAATATCTATTTTAACCTGGCATGCATTTCATTTTCCTCTCCCTGCTGCTCTTATATGCCTGTCTACCTTTTAGAAAATTTCCTTGGTCTCCTGGATACAGTCACGTTCTCTACAACTTGCACTGACCTGTGTATTGAATTAGATGGAGATGGCTTAGTAATATATCTCCTCGCATGGAAGGTTCCCTCCTGCTTTTCATGGATGAGGAGAACGTTGTCTTTATTTTCCTGTGCTTATTTTGGCACCTGAGAACTTAGTCTGTTGGCTTAAAGAGGATCTAATTAAGTAGGCAACTTTATCTTATACTATGAGCAGCAGGACTTTTAAAAGTCTCCTTTGGATGTTTTAGTAAAAGACTGAGATTATACTAACATGCATTTCAGTGTCATGGATGCAGAGAGAGTGATGCTAGAGTTATAATACCAAATTAAGTCACTAAAACAAACTAATGAAGAATGGAACAGGATGGTTGTCCATGGCATTTGCCCCTATTACTGCATTTGTGTTGGTTGCTTGACAAATCCTGTGGAACAAAACCTTTTATCCTTCCACTCAGACCTATGGCATTTTCAAGAATACATTCCAGTGTCATGTTTGTTTTAGACTAAAGCAAGATGTCCATCATCTTCAACTACATTTGTCGGGAAGAGCTGTACTGCAGTTTCGAATACATTGTTTTCCTGTCCCGTTAGTCATAAAGCATTTTACAGTATGGACCTAATCACCACTATTCCAGGGGGCTCACCATGTCAGGGAGCCAGGATGCAGGAAGGCTCCCAATCACAGCAAGTGTGAATGTGGACTCACAGGCACCAACCGGCATACAAACAGCCTCCAGCTGGCATGCACCTGCCCCTGGGATCTTTCCTCACCAGGACAACCTCAAGTTCTTGCCCTCAGCCTTGGCAAAAGGCTGGGGAAATGGCTGGCAGCTTAGCCAACCTGTAAGTGCTCCATCATGCACTTGGACACCAACCTTTCTTGGTCAACTGGATTAGAAGAACTATAGCTCAGACAGGTGCTTACTCTTGCACTAAAGAACTAGGAACACACATCATCTCCCAGCCAACCAGTCAGGGAAAGGTTAAGGAGGTAGACCTAGGAATATTTTTGGAGAGTTGCTCAAAAGAAAGGGGTTGCTGATTCAAATCAATTTTCTAAAACTATTTTTAAATCCTATAAAGTTTGGATAGACATCACCAGAAACAATTCTTTAACATTTAAAAAGGTATCCTTTGTTGACAGAGAATTCTGCATTAAAAAGGACAGTCAAGGAAATATAGAGGAGAAAAGGGACACCCAGCAAGTCAGTATGATCACTTGATAAACACTGGAGAGCAGTAGGGTGGCTTGTCAGAACCAGGTCACCCTCACATTCAAAAATGTGTCAACCATTAGGTCACCTTTATGAATTAATTAATCTTGGACTTAAGAAACTGTACTAGATTTTCAAATTCAGTTCATCAAAGAACTGCTATGTGTAATCTGAGTGTTCACATCTATACAGATTAATTATAACTAAATCTATATATCCATGTCATTCTATGATATGCTTGACAATTCATGCATATCCTCCATTGACACCTCAATCTTTTCACTAAGTTCACATTTTGAATAAAGTACCAACATTCCATTTTTTGTTTTTATTAGCCTTTCATGAAATGTATCACAATACATATTTACACTTGTCAGTGAATTAATTTCACACATTTTAGACTCCAGTGGTCATTGATGTCATAATGATTACAGTAATTATATGAATAATGGGACTCAAGTGATCACAGAAAAACTACTTACTGTAAGTGAGCAACAAAGTCAACTCTTCTTGATGAGCAATGTAATCAGTTCCTTACAATGCACTGAAAAATGTTTCATTACGATTCAGAAGAGTATATACAACAGCACCAAATATTGTATATTCAGCTGAAATTTGACAGATCTAATAATCTAATACTTCAGTTATTTAATGAGGAAAGTGATGAGGCTTGCATGTTTATAAAACCTTGTTATTTCCTAGTTTATCAGTAGTAAGACCATTAAGGTACATAATTAAAAGCATTAAAAGGATGTGAGAGTAATTGATATAAATACTACAAGTTATCTTATTCAGTAGTCAGTGATTACATTTGGTTAATTGTCTGATTAAGAATTCAAGAATGGATCCATTTTGTTTTCTTCAAAAGGGGTTCTGTGTGGTCTCTATTTTCAGGAATCTATTCCAGTTACTCATAACTCCTCTGTCATTTTTACCTTTGTTACTAGGTTAGACACTATCTTTGCTGTAGAGTTCTTGATATTTTGATGGATGTGGGACTATGGTTCAGGTAGACATATTAAATCCCATGTGTATTATCTGATAGACTGTAAACTCCTTCAGGGTAATATTGATTCTAACTCATCTTTCTCTCTCCAGAAGCTTTTCCAATACCATTTCAATCATGTTTTTGGTACCCTGTTTTCATATAAGCCCCTCTCTTTCAAAACTCTCCAGGCAATACCAATTCTAGCAATGATGTTCAAATCCTTATGGAATGATTTGACATACTACTTAGTTTTATAAATTAAACCCAATTCTAGTTTTATCTCCTACCACACATGTGACTGCTAATCACTAGGTCTATGGCTTGAACTCACTGCCAGTCAGAAGGCCTGTGGTTTGAACTGCATGGGAGAAAGATGAGGCGATCTGCTCTGGTAAAGATTTACATCCTCAGAAGCCCTAGATCGAGTTGCTGTGAGTTGGAATCACAATGGTAATGAGGTTTTGTTTAGAACATGGTTTCAACTGCATCAGTTCTCCTTTGCCCTTTTTTAATTCATTGCCCTGCTGTCACATCCACCTGAGGACTTTGAGAATGGTCTGGCGCACCTTAGTCCATCTTTACAGTGACCTCTTAGCTCAATGAATAGAGAAGGTGATGAAAAAGTGACACGTGAATTTTGATGTGGAAGAATTTTGAATATATCGTGAACTGTCAGAAGAAGGAACAAATGTGTCTTAGAAGAAGTACGTCCACAATAACCCTTAGAAGCAAGAATTAACAGACTGTATGTCCCATGCTTTGGATACCTTGTGAGGAGGGATAACCTATAACCCATAACTGTAGAAGCTGGATAAAACAAACTAGCAACCATTGACAAGTGCCTCTGGAGAGTCCAAAGGTCTTTGGGGAAGAATTGAAGAATCTCTTTGTCTCTCCTTCCCAAAATCAGCAAGAGCATAGGGCAAAGCTTACAATTCATGCAGAGTTCTTGCATAATTTGGGAGCATTCCATTGTGCCATGAAAGGCTGAACGCAGAAGACCTCTTTCCACTTTCTTTGCCTTTTGCAGAAAAAAAACTAGTTGTGAAGTGGTATCATCATTTAGACTACAATTACCCCACTGCCTAACTTATAATGAAGGTAAGCCTTATAGCAAAAGTTCACCAAAAGTTTAGTGTTTACTGATCAAGTGCGTCCCAGGTATTATGGATGTACCCCAGAGGCATATTTTAGAGCTAATGAGTAGAAGAGAGTAGAGAAGATCATGGCAGAGGTTGAGCAGTCTCTCTTCCTGTGCTCCTGTGACAGCCTATTCAGAGATGTCCCTGGTTTTCCAAAGTTAACTAGTCCTCACTATGAATTTATGCCTCTTCACCCCATTTCTAGTAAGACTCTTCATGTCTACCTTGGGAAGCTCCTTTCCCTTTATCTCTAGTATCTTGTGGGTAAAGTCTCCCTCAGACACCACAGTAGGCAATAGAAACTTGTTAGCTCTGGTGACTGTCAGATTCCATGAAGTGATAGAAGAAGTAGCCTGAGACATGGCCCAGAATCTTATACTTAATGGTTTCTGGGAAGTGTCTCTTCCAATGTTCTAGAGATCACATAACCTAAAATATCAATTTTTGCAGTATTGCTAGAGAAACAGAGTCAAGCAAAGGGGAAGAGTTTGACAAGGGAAGGAATTCCAGACACAGAGGGAGGTGAAGGTATTCCTCCCATGACAACCTTCAGTGTCTAGCACAAAGGAAAGTGGAGGGCAGAGAAGATAGACTTCCCTCTCGATAGTTTTGTTTTAACTGAGTAGACTATGAAAGAGTGTTGGCAGAGAAGGGAAGAATATTGATGGAACTAACTTCTAGTAGTGGGTCTGTTGATAAAACACAGCAGAAACTCTCAGGTGCACATGCCCCCACCCAAATAGAAATAGTCTGTCCACATAGCAGAATTCACCATAACTGGGATTAAAAAAAGCCATGCTCCATTCTCTATCCCATGATGTCTTCCATGAAACTAAGGCCCCTCAGCATCACAGACACAGCCTTAACAAGCTTACTCATTCCAGACAAACCCTCCATTCCTCTCCCTCATCTGAACACTCACCTTGGTGTGGGGCAAGAACAACTGAGAAGGGGCAAACAACATCAGGGCAAACTTCTGACAATAGTATTCTGCAGATAACCACTTTTATCAAGCCAAAATACAGAACAAATTATAACAAATCTTCTATAACTAAATGAAGAAGGCACAGATTACTTACAGCTCTTGATTCTAAAGTTGTTATATATGTGAATTTCATGTGTTCCTTATAATATTGAAATTGTTTCATTCACAAGCACACACGTGTCACCAAGTCAAAGTTGAGCTCCTAAAGGAATAAATCATTTCCATATTCATTTCATTTCATTACTATCATCCAGAGCTAAAAAATATTGTCTTAGCAATATTTTTGTTTTAGGTGGCTTTGTTATACCAATTGAAATAAATAGTACACTTTTGGGAAGTATTGTTGCATAGAAATCCTTTAAAAGTGACTTGAAAAGTGAGGAGAAGAAATCAAAACCTGAATGGAATGTTTATAAAGTCATATGAGTTCTTCACATGGAGCCTATAGAGCTCCAGGGACCTGAGAGCTTGGGGGAAGGGCAAACTTTCAGTATTAGAATTATATAGACCTATTATACTCACTGCCTGAGTTTCCCTGTAACCAAACATTTAGTCTGCTCAATTATTCTCTTAACACCCCATGTTCAATGCTCCCTTCTTAGCTTCTGACACTGAACATTCTCAACACAGGCAAAAAAGAACAGGAAAACAACTAAAGTTCAGCACAAGCTCAAGGAAACAAAGGCCTGGTTTTCAAGGACAAGAAAGAGAGACCCTGAAGAAAGTCAGCCTCAAAGACAGAGAAAAAAATAATTTAATTCTGCCAGAGGAGGATGTGGAATCCCAGAAAAGCCAAAGGCCCACAGAATACATCCCCTATCATCTTCTAGATGAGAGAGATACTGTGTGCCCCTAATCAAGCCTAATAGAGGCTTGGAATTGGAACCACAGGAGTCAATTGATAGAGAGAAACCAAACCAAAACCAAAAGGCAAGAATAAGAAGTTAAATTATCCAGTGCAGGTTCTCCCACCTCCAGAATTTGACTGCATGCTCCCAGAGGCACTTGCGATGCAGAATTAAACAGAATTCTGGTGGGCACTTGTCTTCCTTCTTGAAGAAGCCTCTAGTCTGATCTCATCATGGTACAGAAGGATATTTTCTTTCAGCACCCCCTCTTCCTCCTGGCTAGAGATCCAAATGTATGTTGCTGGAATGAAGGTCTTGTCTTTTACCAAGAGAAAGATTTACTCTGGTCAGACTGGGAAGCAATACTGAGGAATTTTATTAGAAGCTCCTAGGAGAAAGTAAAGCCATAATAATACCATTGATATATTGGCTTCTGTACCCACATAAAGCTTTTTAAGTGTTCCTGCAGGGTGTACAAGATACTTGAGGGACTGATGTGATTCCAAGAACTTCAGTCGAACCATGCTCTGTTCCTTCTAGATGATGCTGGGTGCAAGGGGTTCTGGAGAATGTAGTCCTGAGGGCAAAATATAACTCAAAAGATGACACCATTGCTCCGTCACAGAGGCAATATCTGTGAAAAGTAGCTCAAAGATGTTGTTAAGAGAGAGAAGAACTGATTCTATGAGGCTCCTCTGAACTTTTGTCCCACAAGAATATGATCTTCCCCTGCTTCTGGTCCAGGTCTCTACTTTTGCTCCCCTGTTTTAGAACAACTTAAAATGAAAAAGAAAAGTTGCACACATCCATTAGTAAGCAGAACATGGACTATTCAAAGTATAAATCTTAAACAAGTAAATTACACCTCCTATATATTATCGAGTTGAATTCAACTGGTATTGGTCAATTTGAATAGGACAATCTTTCTGTTTACTTTGTCAGGAATGGTCAATTCAAGAGGAATGGTATAACATTCTAAAAGAAAATGTGAAAATCTGTCTTGAAGTACAAAGATGTCTGTGATAGGATTATATCTATATGACTACAAGGATGCCATCTTAATCAACCTAATCAGTTGGATCCATCAACCACTAAGTCTAGTGATGAAGGCAATTAAGGGTTCTACCAATTTCTCCCATTTGAAGTTGATCAATGCAATCAAGATGTCCTGATAAGTATTGATGATTAGATTTTTTTTTCTTTAACAAACAGAAATTTATTATCCCACAGCTTAGGTGGCTAGCAATCGAAATTCATGGTGGCAGTTCCATGGGAAGCCTTTCCTTCTGCTGGCTCAGGAACAAGGTCCTTATCACTTTAGCTTCTGCTTACTGGTTCCCTGAAGGTCTGTCTTCACCTCTGCTCCATTGTTTAAGTTTTGTTTCATTCATGTGATTGTTCTGCTCAAAGAGAGTTATTCAATGTGTAAATTTGCCCCCAGAGTGACTTAATCAAACCAAGCCCCACTTACAACAAATTCTTCATCCTTATTGCCATCACTTGCTGCATGTAAAGCTTTAAAATCATTGAAAAGGCTTCCAACTTTTTCCTGTACTAAATTAAAGCTCATACATTTTCTATGTATATGTTCTGAAGTATCCACAAATTCTGCATAAAGACACAACATAAAGGATCTCATTGCTAACCTGGCGGCAACGTGTATCCCAGAAGATCTGATTCAAGATACATCCTACTTGAATCTTGCCTCATTAATGTAACAAGGTCAGCACATTCCAACATGAGATGATAGCCATTGTCATAGATGTTAAGATTTACAATGCATATTTTGGATAGTTCATAGCATTCCACCTTTGGACCAAACCAAATTCATGTCTTTGGCACATGCAAAAGTTATTCATACCATTCTGTTATTCCAAAAGTATTAAATTTACTCCAATCTCAAAATCTTATGAGACACCAGACATAATCAATCCTAAAGAAAAATTCCTTCTCTTCAGTGAATCTGTGAAAAATCTAGACTATAAGTAATCTCTTTTCAAAGTATAATGGTGGTACCAGAATGAGACAGGAAGTTCCATTACAAATGAGGTAAACTGAAAGGAAAGAACGGGTGAGATGCATTAAATAAGTCTCACCCCTAGCAGAACAAATTACCTTAGCTCTCAAAGCTTATAAATAATACTCTTCTCTGAAACCATCTGGGCAATGGGTCTGATTTTCCAACTGGTGGTTATCCATGTCCTGTAGATTCTGGGCAGAAGCCCATTTTCCATCTACTCTATGCTTGCCTTCCGGGCCCTTTGGAATGGCACTCAGATCCCTAGGCTTTAGATAGCTTTCTAGCCCCTCTGGGACCTCACAACCTCAATTCTAGTAGGTCCTCCTTTTCTACTCCTTGAGTGTGTGGTGGCCCAACACCCCTCGCCTATGGATGGAAACCTCACTCCACCCCTTCAGCACAACTTCATCTGACTCTCCAAACATCCACTCCAAACATCTGACTCTCAGAAACCTAGTAAGCCGTGAATGGTGAGATCCAATCCCCTTTTGAACCTGAGAATATCCTACTTCCAAAAATGTTGTGGATATGAGAGTTCTCCAAAAATGAACACTTTTGTTTCAGGGGAGGAGAACTCACGTAGCACATTTGGCTTGTTACCTCTCTACAGAATTTCAGTCGACAGGCAGAGTTCTTTCCTCTTGTTCTTTCTCTGTTTCTTTCCACCTAAATGAGAATTTTTCTGCTAAGATTGTTGGTTAGATTTATAGGCTTAACCTCTTTAACAAAGGATTGTGTAGACATGTGCTTGGTGGCTATTCTAGAGCATGTACCTTAGTCTGCTCAACAGAATGTTCCAAAGCACTTCCTTTTTAAACCTGTGCGTTAGTCCAGGTAGACTAGAGGAACAAATTTCAAAGACACGCATACAGATAGATATAAGGAAAGGGTTTATATACAAAAGGAATGTGACATTAAGAAGGCATCCCAAACCAGTCCAGTACAAAGTCATAAGTCCAATATTAACCCATATGCCTGAAATCAGTCTACAAAGTCTCCTTCCGACTCACGAAGTCACAGGTCAGTGGGTGCAGAATTCTGACGCTGGCAGGGGTCTCCCCATGTCACCTCCCTTCCAGGGCTCAGGGTCCATCAACAGCATGCCACTCTAGCTTCAGAGGTCTGGCTCCATCAGGGCAAAGCCATGTGGTCTCTTCGCTGGCTCCTCCAGCTTCTCGGACGCTGCCGTCTTGTCTTTTCTGTGACTCCTCACTTCTCAGACTAACTCCCAACAACTGGGGAAGATAGCTTCTCATCTTTACGGGGGAAACCGTGAGAGTTCCCAGAAGTCTCAAGAGAAAGCCATGCCCACATAGAGGTCTCATTGGCCACTCAATGGCTATCTCCAGATTAATAGGCTAGACTCCACTCCTACATCTCAATCATAAAATTAACATAAGCACATGACTGCTACAACCTGTCTCTTTCATTATGTATTTTACTACAACCACACAAAGCCATTACAATTTTGCTTCAAAATCTCTTCCAACAGTAAAATTCTCTTCACAGTAATTAGAATTTGAAAGTTGAAAACAAATAGGAAGGATTTGTATTTTTAAAAATATGGCCTTGGTGATAGACATGAAGCTGGATATCACATGATAGAATTTGCAAGAGCAATGACTTCTTCATTGTAAATACTTTTTTCTGACACCATACACATGTGAACTTCTCCAGATGGAAATGCATGAGAATCTTATTGTCTCTTTACGTGGGAAGAGACAATGGAGTTCAATATCAGCCAATATTAGACTAAGGAACAGCCCATCAATTGTCCATTTACAAATTCAGGTTGAAATCAAAGAAAACTTATACAAGCACACAAGAACCAAAAGATGAACTTGAGTATATGGTATGTAGTACATTTAATATGGTCTTCTAGTTATAGGTTTTGTTACTCCCACAAACTGAACCTTCCTGATGGGTCTGGATGAGAAGGTGGGGAAAGATACTAATGTTTTGTATGATTCCAGTATGAATGATCACCATCTGGTTAGGTATAAAGTGAGCCATCTCAGAAGAAACTAGTCAGGAACAATGTAAGTCCTCTGCATTTAGAGATTTCTATGCAGTGAAGCCCCTTGATCTTGGAGACAACTTTGATACAATCTGAGTGCAAGAGGAGCTCCAGCAGCAAAACCAGTAGGCAAAGCAGTGAGCTTACTTCCCAGCTTATTCCCACTGGCTCGTGGAATTGAATGCATCTGCACAATAATGGAGGGGGGGGAGAGATGCTCATATCAACAAAAATGCAGCTGTGTGCCTTGCAGTTGGGACTTACAGGGATTTATTCACTTATCTAAAAGAGCCTCCTAAGGTGTCCTGACTGAACAGACGTATGCTGAGCATTTCTCACCTGAATTGTCACGTGTTAACTTATTTAATAAACACCATGCTCCTTAGCATTGTCTGTGAATCTGTTTAGCCATTGCAATGAATTATAGAACCCAGAAAAGAAATTGAGAGCATTGTGAAAGACAGAGCACCTTAATTGAGAACATCTCAAAAACAGATTTGTTACACTCGACACTCCATGACTAAAGATCGTAATTGCTGTGTGATGACATCTATCATATTATATATATATACATATATATATACATAAAGTATCATTAAAATACAGGAAAGCTGGCAGAGCCCCGGTGGCATAAGCGGTTGAGTGCAGGACTGCATCTGCGGGCTTGTTGGTTCAAAACGAGCGGTGGCTCTCAGGAGCAGCTCTGGGTAGCTCCCACGACCACCAGAGGGCAGTCAGTGGTGCCCACAAATAAAATAAAATACCGAAAAGACAAAAATAAATGTCAGAAGAAATTCCGAAACTTTCTTGGTAGTATGACAGCTAAAGTAGATGGTAGGAACGACAAAGTGAATAGAAAAATTTCAAAGGACAGCTCAAAAAGACAACACAGAATACTAAACTTAAGTGTACCAATGCCTGGAGTTGGAAAGTCAAAAATGAAAAACACCTTCAGCATATATTAAGCTAAAAAAAGTAAAAACAAAAATTCAAGCATCATGTTGAAATAGTTAAGGACAAATTTTGAATGATGAAGGAAGCAACTAAAGAAAAAAGAGAGAATTCACAGTCATTGTGCCAAAAAGGGGGTGGGATGTTCCACCATTTCAATAAGTAACTTATGATCAATAGCAAGTGCTATTGAAGGAAGAAATCCAAGTGGCCCTTGAAGAATTAGCAAAAAATAAAGTTCCCAGAATTGATGGCATGCCAGGTGAATTGTTCCACAAGCTCATGAAACACCAGGCCCTCATGAATTTATGTGAAAGACAGTGTGCTCTGACTAGCCAACTAGAAGAGACCTGCATTTGTGTGCATTCCAAAAAAAAGATGACCGTACATAAGATCGAATGTGTGCAGGATTTATTGAACATTATAACTGATATCACAGGCAAGTAAAATTTTGGTAGAGACAATTTGTCGCAGTACATAAACATGAAGCTACCCGAAATCGAAGCCAGATACAGGAGATTTGGCATGAGGGATATTGCTGCTGATGTCAGGTTGATTTGGCTCAAAGTAGAAGGATTTCTACTGGTATTTTATTGTCTATTCAGAGGCATCCAACTATGTAGATCATAACCAACCATTCTTCTTGTTGAGAAGAATGAGAATTCCAGAAAATTCCACTGTGCTCATGGATATGCACATAGACCAAGAGTCAGTCTTTCCAACAGAACAAGCAAAAAAATGCATTGTTTAAAATCTGTATGTGTTGTATCCTTTCACTATCCATAATCTATGTTGAGAAGATAATCCAAGAAGATGGACTATCTGAAGAAGAATTTGGCAATTAAATTAGAGAAAAGCTCATTAGCAACCTGTAATATGCAGATGACATAATCTTGACTGCTGAAACAATGAGGACTCAAAGCACTGATAAAAATAAAAGATGGTAGCCTGCAAAATGGATTGCAAATCTTTACATGATTAAGATTTTCACAAATAGATCATACACAACTATGATAAAAGGAGAAATGAGTGCAATAATTAAACATTGCATTTTATTTAGAGCAACAATCAACAGCAATGAGGCATCAGTGAAGAGATAAAAACCATATCTTATTGGGAATATCTGCCGTACAGCACAATGATTCCCTTCTGAAGACTAAGGTGGGCCTGATCCAAGTCATAATAATTTGCTTTGTTGGAAAGTGAATGTATAAAAAAACTAAAATAATTGACACATTCAAATTGATATTGATAAAGAATATTGAAGCTACTAAGACACTACTATGTATAAACAAATCTGCCTTTGAAGGGGTGTAACCAGAGTACTTTTTTAAAACCTAGATGGTTAGACTTCATCTCACATACTCTGAGCTTGTTAGCAGAACAAACTAGTTCTTGGGAGGATGGGGGTGGGGGTCATGCTTGGTAAAGTACAAAATAGTGAAAAAGAGGAAGATCCTCATGAGAGAGACTGGCCAGAGCCATGGGCTCAAACATAATTTTTAGGGTGGCACAAGACTGAGAAGTACTTTGTGTATAGGCTTCCCATAAGTTACAATTGACTCACTCAAAAACAATATTCTTTTCCCAGTTATGTAATGGAGTTAGTTCTACTATTAGTGTTTGATAATTTCATCATGAATGAAAAGAGTTCTGGGGTGCAATGTTTCAGGCTTCCATTGAAAACTGAAAAGTTGTTGATTCTAAATGACTCAAAAGCTCCAAAGAAGAAATAGAAACATACTCCCATAAATATTACAGTCGCCCCTCCCCTGAGAAGAATTTACTTCACAGGAGAGCTCAGAGAGGGGGATATGTCTGATCAGAGCACACAGGGAAAAAATGAAAGGAGAGGAAGAAAAAGTGGAGCACATCCTGGCCTACCAAGCTTGAGAACAATCTCCCTGCTCAGAGAAGTCAGTACACACAGAGGACAAAATGGCCAGTTGCCCTATGACGTAGGACATCCCTCACTGACCCATAGCCCTACAGGGACAACACTGAAGACACAGCGTGGGAATGGTGCCCAATCTGATTGCACCACACGGAGGCAAAACACTAAGGACGTGCAACAGGACAGCATGAGGAGCAAGTCCTAAGGGAGGACAAGAAATAGATTTGGGGTCAGAGCATGGCACTCCATCAGACTGGACCAAAAAAAGACTCCTAACGGTCAATAAACAGACCTTGCAATATTTCCAGACTTTACTTTTTTTTGCCATTGTTTTTTTGTTGATGTTGTTTTACTCTGTTTTGTTTTTGTGTACATTATTATCTCTGTAGGTCTATCTAGATAAGATGGGGTGGATAAACAATCTGGAAGAGAAAACAACAGGACTGATGATTCCAGGCAGACATGGGAGAGGGAAAGGTGGGGGAAAGGAAGTAGTGTTAACAAACTCAGGGACAAGGGAACAGCAAGTGATTCAAAATTAGTGACAAGGAAGGTGTAAGAGACCTGGTAGGGCTTGATCAAGGGCAATCTAATTGAGAGGAATAACTGAAACCCAAATGAAGGCTGAGAATGATAGGTGAATAAGGGGAAATAAAAGGAAAGAACTTGGAGACAAAGGACATCTATAGAAGTCTAAATTCAGGCATGTATGCATGTAAATATGTTTATATATGATGATGGGGGAAATAGATCTATGTGCACATATTTATAGTTTTAGTATTAAGGCATCAGATGGACATTGGACCTCTACTCAAGTACTCCCTCAATGCAAAAACTATTGAACTATTAAACTGGCATTCTATGATGCTCACCTTCCCAACAGGATTGCTGAAGACAAATGGGTGCATAAGCAAATGAGGTGAAGAAAGCTGATAGTACCCAGCTATCAAAAGACATAATGTCTGGGATCTTAAAGGCTTGAAGGTAAACAAGCAGCCATCTAGCTCAGAAGCAACAATGCCCACATGAAAGAAGCACACCAGCCTGTGCGATCACAAGGTGTCAAAGGGATCAGGTATCAGGCATCAAGGAACAAAAATTCATATCATTGTGAATGAGGAGGAGAGCAGAGTGGAGACCCAAAGTCCATCTATAGGCTACTGGACATCCCCTTACAGAAGGTTCATGGAGAGGAGACATGCCAGTCAGTGTACAATGTAGCAACAATGAAACATATTACTTTCCTCTAGATCTCAAATGCTTCTTCTACCTCCCACCCTCATTATCATGACCCCAACTCTACCTTACAAATTCAGGTAGACCAGGGGAAGTAAATTGGCACAGATAGGAACCGGAAACACAGGGAATCCAGGACAGATGAACCTTTTAGGACCAGTGGTGAGAGTGCGCACTGGGAGAATAAAGGCAAGGTGGGGCAGAAAGGAGAAACTTACAAGGATCTATATATAACCCCCTCCCTGGGGGATGGACAACAGAAAAGTGGATAAAGGGAGATGTCAGAGAGTATAACACATGACAAAGTAATAATTTATATTATGATCAAGGATTCATTGGGGGAATGCAGGGAAGGAAGGGGAAAATGGAAAGCTGATACCAAAGGCTCAAGTAGAAAGCAAATGTTTTGAAAATTATGGTGACAAAAAAATGTACAAATGTGCTTGACACAATGAATGGATGTATGAACTGTGTGATGAAAGTTGTATGAGCCCCTGTAAAATGATTTTTTTTAATATTACATCCTACCAACTTCTCTATTATGCTTCTAAGTTGTCACATGGAATCAATATGAGTCAAAATCTACTTCACAATACCCAACAACTGCTTCATAAATGGAAATTGATTTTAGCACTGACTTTTTTTTTCACATATGCTAAGAATATTTTTGTATTTTTAATCTTAAAGGCGTGACTATTGTGAATTACATCTGATCTTCTTACATTAAATTAAAAATGTTATAGCCGGCAATAAAAAGTAGTCTGGGGTAAAATATCAAATATCCACCCAATATCAGTGTCTTACAATAATAAAGTGTGCATATCCCACAGGTTTCAACAGGGGACGTATGCTTATTTTCATCATCTTAAGACCTGAGTTGATTAATATACAGCATTGAATATAGCTTCCAAGATCACCTAGCACAAATACTAGCCTCAAAGGCTTTTCCTAAGGCAATTAAATGTGCAATCCCAGACGTGTTTCATGTCACTTCTGCTCACAATCATCTAACAGAACCTGTCACTTCATGGTGGGAAAATTAAGTCCTGCCATGTTTTTAAGATTGGGAAAACTGACATAATCAAGAGCATTAGAAACCTCCTTTGCATTTCAATGTCTAAAAGAGATGCAATTTGTGATGTGTTATAATTTCTGCGTAGCTGGATTCCATTCACCAATATTTTATCTAAACTTTTTGAATCAACATTTATGCATGACATTGATCTGGTTCTGACCTTTTATATACCATCACTGCCAGGTTTTGGCCTCAAGGTTATGCTAGTTTCTTCAAATGAGTTTGAAAGCTTTCACTCTCTAAAGTAATCTATGGAGTCATTTTATAAGATTGTACCTATTTGTTGTGTGAATTTGATAAAATAAACCTGTTAAACATATACAGGACTGCTGTTGTGTTGGCAGAAGATTTTCAACTACAGATGAAATTTCATACAGAAGTAACAAGTTGTTGTTTCTTTACTTTTTAATATAAATATGATGTTATATTTTAGGAATTTGCCCATTTTATCTAAGTTGACAAATTATTAGCAAAAATAAGTCATGTTC
Organism: Nesogale talazaci; assembly: GCA_004026705.1. Lineage (NCBI taxonomy): Eukaryota > Metazoa > Chordata > Mammalia > Afrosoricida > Tenrecidae > Nesogale > Nesogale talazaci. Next base: position 30,470 of record PVJH01004271.1, read on the forward strand.
TGATACCAGTAATATTTTTTAAGTTTTAATTTCTAATATGATTCTATTATTTTTTATAATATTTATCCTCACCAGAGATTTGGCAGTTTTATTAATCTTCTCTAGGACCAATTCTTGTGCTTATTGAAGTCTTTCTTTTGATTTGTTTTTAATTATTTCTGCTCTTATATTTAGCTTTCTTTGTCTTTTATTTTTGTATTTTTTAAAAATCATTTTATTGGGGGCTCATACAACTCTTTTTTGGGGGGCATCACTGCCCTCTGGTGGGAGTAGGAGGCCCAGCCTTGCTCCTGGAGAGTTGCTTATGGATTTGAACCACTAACCCAGTGGGCTGCAGTCCAGCACACAACCAGTATGCCACTGGGGCTCAGTCCCTATATTATTTTTTTTCAATTTCTTTGAAATGTATCTTTGATTTTTTAGTTCATAGTTTTTCCTCTTTGTTATATAGACATTGAAGGTTATGTTTCTGTATAGGTCTGTTTCTGTCTTCTATAGTATTTCATAAAGTCTAATATGTATTTTTTATTTTTTGTTCATTTGATGATTTTTCTAATTCTGATTATAATATATCATTTGACTAACAAGTTTTGAGTAGCATTTTTATTTCTAAATATACTGACTTTTCTATTTATATTATATGTTTTAACTTAGTCTTTAGTAGCTTACATATTTTATATTTTTAAAGAATTATAAGAATAATAGAGAGATATATTATAAGCCATTACCAGATTTACCAGTTGTTAAGAATCCTGTCTTCCTCTTGATTAGTCTCTGTGAGTGTATATGCCTGTAAAATGTATCTATATAAATATAAATGTGTGTTAGTCATGGTAGACTAGAGAAACAAATTCATAGACACACATGTGAATATAAGGGAGAGGTTTATGTACAAGAGGAATGGAACATTTGAGAAAGTATCCCAACCCAGTCTAGTCCAATGTCATAAGTCTGATATTAGCCCATATGTCTGATACCAGTCTATAAAGTCCCCTTCCAACTAACAAAGTCATAGGCCTGTGGGTACAGAATCCCAGCTCTGGCAGGGGTCCCCTCATGGCTCCTTGTTTCCAGGGGTCAGGGTCCATCAGCAGTATCCATTGGTGATAGAAACATCTCAGCGCTGGCAGGGGTCTCTCTGTGGCTTCTCCAGCTTCAGAGGTCTGGTTTCATCAGAAGCCTTATGGCTTCTTCTCTGGCTCTTCCATTTCCTCGAACACTGCCATCTTGTCTTATCAGTAGACCAACTCCAAGAGACTGAGAGTCAAGTTTCTCTTCTCCAACTGGGAAATATCACGAGATTTCCCAGAAGTCTCAGGAGAAAGCCATGCCCACACAGAGGCCTCATTGGCTACTCACTGGCTATTCCCAGATTGACAAGTCAGACTCCACCCCTAGATTCTTAATCATGAAATTAACATGAGTACATGACTGCCACAAAATATAAATATATTTTCAAATTTATACATGCTTTTACATTTTGTTTGCTGAGTTGATAAACTCTCAGGATTTGTATAGAATTATTTGTTTCCTTTCAATAAAAAATTAGAATTTTATATTAGAAAGTTTATTTTGTCTATATGCATGCTCAAGATATATAACTTTCCTTTTCTTTTTTAGAATATTGTTTCTGGTGATAATTCATAAGTTACTTTAAGTTATGCTTCTGTAAAGTTAGTCTGTCTTATTTCCCTAGCCATATTTCCAATCTTCTCTTAGTCTTTGGTATCTTGCAATTTCATTATATGTCAAACATTGTTTTTCTACTTATTAGTCTTTGTGATTCACTAGACTTGTGCAATCAATTGATGTATACCTTTCCAATAATTATGAATATCGCTCTGCTATTTCCTATTTAAATATTTTCTCAGCCATACTTTCTCAGCCTCTTCTTCTGAAATTTTAATCAGTATGTATTAGACCATGTACTCATTCAATGCTTCTTGTTTCCTTTTATTTATTTTACACCTCTGAGATAAAATGATCATTTTTATATAATTTCTTCAAATCAATGTTTCAGATGTGTGCATGTGTGCAAAAGCATGTGTATGTGTGTGGATAACATAATTCCTGAAGTGAAACTCTTAAAATGAATGTAAGTGTGTGTGTGTGTGTGTGTGTGTGTAATATTGAATTGATGAGTTTATGGATGCTGTCATTGATGTTAGATACAATCGAGCCAGTTCCAACTCGTAGTGACCTGTGCATGTCAAGGGAAACACTGCTTAGCTCTGCTCCGTCCTTACAATTGTTCCTAGGTCCAAGCCAATTGTTGCATCCACTGTGCTAATCCACCTCCTGCAAAGCCTTCTTCTACTTCTCTGCCACACCACTTTACCAAGCAGGATGTCTTTTCTCAAAGACTCATCTCTCCTGATAACATGTCCAAAGTAAGTGGGGCAAAGTCTCCCCACACTTGCCTCTAAGGAGAGTTCTGTATGTTTTTCTACCAAGACAGATCTCTATCTTTTTTGGCAGTCAATGGTACTTTCAATATTCTTCTCCAGCACCGTATTTCAAATTCTTGGATTTTTCTTCAGTCTTCCTTATTCAAGTGTCCAATTTTTCATATGCATCTGAAGAGAATGAATATACCATGGCATGGGTCAAACGCAATTAGTGCTCATAGTAATATACTTGCTTTTCAACACTGTAAAGAGGTCTTGAGCAATAGACAAGTGATGGAGTTTAAGAATAGACATAACTTTAAAGGGATGCAATGAACTGGGATATGGAATTGAAGAAATTACAGTAAAAGACACCATGCCAGCTCAGAGTTGATGAAAAGATGGCAGTGGGTTTGTTTTATGGGGCCATAAATGCATACATATACATCTTTCTTTCATTCTTAATATATTTTAAACATTTATTTCACAGGCAGTTGTTATAAAATCACCAACAAATTATGGTGCCCGCAGGTGTGGTTCTACTGTGTTCCATTGTGTTTTTAGTGGCTGACGTTTCAATATGAATAACCACACCTTTCTTCCAAAATGCCTCTGGCTGGATTCCAAACTTCAAGCTTAAAGTTGGCAGCCAAATGTATTAATCATCTGCACCATCAAGAAAGCTTACTTATTTTGTTCTCTGTGGCTAATACCGTATATACTTGTGTATAAGCCAAGTTTTTCCAGCACATTTTTATGTCATTTTTGTGGTAAAATTAGGTACTTCAGATGATATTCGGGTCGGTTTAATTTTTTGTGGGCATCACTGCCCCCTGGTGGGAGTAGGAGGCCCAGCCTTGCTCCTGGAGAGCTGCTGCTGGATTTGAACTGCCAACCCTGTGGGCCTCAGTCCCGCACACAACCACTGCACCACCGGGACTCAGCCCACAGGTCAGTTTATCCTCAAGGAAAAATGGTAAGTCCAATATATGAACATTTGATAGACCTGCGTCTGCTGTCTAGTGCTTCTACTAGCTCTTGCTAATCGTGCATTGTTTCCATATGGGTTTTGTTTGTGTCTTCTTTTTATTTTTTTAATCTTTGATTAGTAAGTTACCCCCCCCCCCATTATATTAATACGAATGAGTCAGACAGCACACAGTTCCACAGTTGGATCACATCAAGTGGTTTTGTACAATCACTACCACAATCAAGTTCCAAAACATTTCTTTTTTGAACTCCTTACTGTCTATCAGCTGCCCCTTAACCTCTCATTTCCCTGGCATACCTCCCCAGAAACCTTGTTCTAGTTATTGTCACTATAGATTCACATAGCCTATGTTTCATTTACTGAAAAGCATAGAAAAATGCATAAAAGAGTCAAAACTATCAACAATGACAAAATACAGCAGTAACAAATCCTAATATGAAAAAAGAAAAAAACAGAAAAATTAAAAACCAGCTAATATTGTAATATATAGATATTTATCTTTAAAAATTAGGATTACTAAATTTCACCAGATTGAATACATTGGCATATTCTCTAAATTAAATGCTCATTTTGATATTTGAGAATAAGCCTCAAAATGATGAATTATATAAGTTGAAGGTGAAAACATTGGTGATTGTCTTCATTGATTATAAATGATATAATTATGATATGTCGTGATAGTTTTCATTCGATATGCCCAGTTTAATTCCAAACTTTTATGTTAGTTTCCAGTTTTATGCTATAGAAATTTTTGTTGCAGTCTGATGGGGCTCAGATTCTGATAAACATTTTACTTTTGAAGACCATAGATTCCTGAGTGGAGGACATTTTTCTACTGGAATCTACATTTTAGATAAGCCTCTGGCTTTGAAATGCTCCACTTCAAGTGATTGTGAGAGAATAGACCTCAAAAGTACAATTTAAGCATGTATTTTCAAAAGCAAAAGCCCATGTTGGCTTAGGCAATGCCAATGATTTATAAAGCTTTTAAATTGGAATTGATTTTTCTTATGGGGTTGATGAAGATAGGTGTATCAAAATTCTTAAGCATATGTATTTTCAGAGGAAATGTCTTTGCCCCTGTAATTATCATTTAATATTTTACTTGTCTTATATCATACTCTATTTTCTCTTTTGTATCAAATAAAATGTAAATCTTTAAGATAATGTAAAATTCAAGATATGGTTAGTCACAATACTTTTACCTTGTATAAATATTCAAATTGTAAAATTTCATTCATTTCAGGGTCAGTTGTTCAGCTACATCAGAGCATCTTAAGGAGGTAATGAAAATAGCATATTTCTCAAACCTACTTCTGATTTCCTAAATCAGAATCATTTAGAGTGACTCCTGTGATCTATTTTAAAATATGATTCTATTGTTCACATGCATGAGGAAGTTTGATAGTCACAAGTTGAAATTTGCAGAGAAATACAGACTTTGATTTAATGTACTTATTTTTCTAACTCCTACGTACTTTTCTTTCTCATAATCTTGCCTAGTGTTTACAGCATTTTTAACATCTTAGGTTCTTTAAACAATCTTTAATGCTCTCGTTTGAAATAGAGCTTTTAAAATGGAGTAATTTTTTTTAATCATTAGTTGCTTGGTAGTTCACAGAACAGACCCTCAGTTTTATATTGTAGAGTTCACACACGCTTTTCCTCAACTCCTCCGTTCTGATTGTCTCAAAGTACTATGACTTATCCCACTTCTGCTCTGTTTCCTGTTTCTATTCCTCCTTCTTCCCTAACCCTCTGTTCTTTGTCCCCTGGTAGGTGCTGCCCTTTAATGGTTGACTATTCTAACACATGGGTGCATTCAGTTCCAATCTGAAGGGTGACTAAGAACCATCATCTTGGGGAGTCCACCAGCCTGTACCCAATATGTCAACTTTTTCCACTTTGAATGCCGTCCCACACTTTTTCCTCACTCTGCCCAGCACCTTCCAATGGGCTCCCTTCACAAGCAGTTGATATAGTAGTTGGGCACCATCTAGTCCTTTGTGGCCGGGCAGTGGAGGCTGCCGTTGACATGGAACTGGACTAGATGTGTCCGTCTATCTTTTGATTTCTGTCATTATACTTTTCCTCTGCATGGGGAGAGACCAATAGTTGCACTTTTACATATCATATGGCTGCTCACCAGCTTTTATGTCTTAGTTGCTGCTCGCCAAAGTAGGATGTGGCCATTGTCTTTTTGAACTGTATTTTGCCAATTGACCTTGATAACCTCTGAGGCTATGGTCCTGATGCCCAAGATCCAGTCACTTAGTCCCTCATGATGTTTGGATAAGTAGTTTTCATTACTCGCTGCCCCTTCCCCCACCCCGTGGGCCCCACCATATTCATTGGTATATTTGCAGTTAAATATGAATGTAAATATAAAAATCCTCTGTCTTACATAGCCATGGATTCCACTCTCCTTCTCATACCTGGTCATCCTGTTTGTCTCTCCAATAATCTACTTCAGATTACCAGTATTGCAGAATTGTGTAGATAACAGTATTTGACTCCGTTGTCTTGCAAAGCTCCCATTTCTTACCCTTCCTCCATAATTTTAACATCTTTATAAACATATAATTCAGATCTCATATATTTCAATAGTTTGAACATATCAAATGAGCTGTGTGATCACAACTGTAAACAGTTTTAGGATGTTTTCCTACCTTTACTCACTGCTGTTGGCTCCTCATTTCCCACCAGTCACCCTTGACATGCTCTCAAGAAACAATTAATCCAGTTGTTTTCTCTATAGATTTACCCATCTAAGATTGCCTATACAGAAAAACAGACTAAATCAACACCAACAAATAGCATCAGTGACAGGATCAAAGAGAAACATTTTCCTTCAAAAAGAAAGAAGGGACTTATTAAAAACTGGAACAAGCGGGCTGAGCCCCTGTGGCGGAGTGGTTGTGCGTGGGACTGCGGTCCACTGGGATGGAGGTTCGATTCCAGCTCCACGGAGCAAAGGCTGGGCCTCCTACTCCCACCACCTGAGGACAGTGATGTCCCCCCCCAAAAAAAACCAAAAAAAAAAAAAACTTGAACAAGCATCCATTGGGACAAAAGGGGAATCAAATGAAAAGGTGTCGCATTTTAGCCTAATCACATCTGCAGTCATTCACTCTGCTATTTCCTTGAGCTGATATATAAAAAGGCCATTCCCATCTCAGGTTCATAGTCATAGGGAATTCACTGGGATCGCAATCTATATATAGGTTCTTGCAAATAGATGTGAAGCTTTCACTGTCATCCATAGCTTCTGCAACAAAGTGTTCAGAATTTAAGCCCCAATATCCATCTCTCCTATGGATTTTGATTTTGTTATTTACAAAGCTTGGATCACACAGTACAGTGTGCATATTCCATGTGAACTTGGATGACATCTCACTTTGATGGCTGACTACCGGAAGTCAAACCGTTAAGACCCCACACACTATTCTTTCTGCTCACTGGACACCATCTTCTTTCTTCAACAGACTTTTCTATGGCACCCATATCTTCAGTGGTTTCTTTGTGAGACCAAGCCTCAAGCTGGGCTATGTCAGAAGAACTAATTGTTCTTAGACTGGAGATATGATTAAGTGGGACCTCAAAACCTATGCATGTGCAGACATCTTATATGTATAGCTAAAGATGCATATATAGAGATGTAACGATATATACGTAGAGAGATAAAATAGCCTTACATATATGTTCTAGTAAATGCTAATTTAGCAGTACTTGTAACAATATTCTAGCAATACTCATTTACATCTTCCATTATCAAAATTTTTCTGAGTTGAAAACTATTTGTTATATGCAACATGTGTTTTGATGATAATTTTTTGAAATTTTCTTACCAGAAAGAAAAGCCTTGTGAATATGCTAATTAAAAAACTAAGACACCAATAAATAGATTTCTAAGAAACTCTGTAAGATCATCTATTGTTTTCCAAAATAGATATATTGAAAGCATTTAGGATATTTTTTCTTTTCGTTACTTATTAAAATGAAGGAGAGACATTTATTCTTTTTCTAGTCATCAATTTATACTTTAATTTTATTGATTTTATAGTCTAAGCCTCTAATTCTATATCTAATTCTGCATTCACTACTTTTTCATTCCTATAATAAACTTTTTTATTTGATTTAAGTAAATAAATGACCTCCATATATGGATTATATAGCAATTTCTTAAACTTTAATATTTGCAAGCCATCCTAAATCCTTACCAGCAAATATAGTTTGGTTCCTTGTTATCATTTTTAATGTAGTAAATCATATATTCTAAACAACTGTGTGCACTCTATAGCTGGGAAGCTGAGCTGTAAATGGTAGAGTTTACCCTATTGTCCTCACAAGGGTTTCCTGGTAAAAGAAGTCCATGGTAGAACAAAGATTTGTTCCATGGAATTATGTTTTGAATTCTCTTTCTTACAGAAATGTTAAAATTACAATTGTTTATACTGATGTTATGGATCATGAATGTATCATAGACAATGTGATGGATGAACAGGGAACTGCTTGCCCTTTTTCTAATTCCTAAGTGAACTTGTAGGGTCATAATTCAGGAGAAAACTCCTGAAAGAACCTTTCATGATAGAAATGAGATAAGGGCAAACTCTATTTTTTCTTACTCTCTATCCCTATGGTGTTCTGTTACAAACAGATTCTATCTTCTCTAAGTTCTTTGAATAAAATCTTCTCTTCACTTTTAGGGACTATATTAGGTGAACTCGTTATTATATTCCCCGTTGTATTAACTAAGCTTTTCCTTCAGTAACGCAATTTATTTTTATCTTGAAATTAGTAGCAGCTTTATGACTTTTGACAACTTCATATCACCTTCAAACTCTCATCCTTACACTCACCTTTAGATACAAAATGTTCAAATTCAAACTATATTCTCTTTTGATATACCAATTAAATTTAGAGGTGATATTAAGGTAAAATGAAAGTAGAAAACACTAGAGCTTTGCCTAATAATGTTATCATCAATCTCCATGCCTGGGGATCAACTTAGGGTTGAAACATAGTCCTAACAACCTCCCACTAATATCTTCACTCACTCATTTCCCTGGAACGAGGTCGAAGGTAGTCCCTATCATACGCTAACTTTTATATGATATTGAACCTTGTTAGAATAAAATTCTAATATACCATAACAGCTAGTGAAATATTATCTTTTACACTTAATTCAGCTCTCATTAAATTAGTTTGATCTGAAAACTGGAGGAGATGATTTCTTTTTAATTTACAGAGTTTTGACATTTGATATCCAACAGAAAAATGGCATAGCAAAATATCAGGTCAAATGACCAATAATAATAGTAGTTTTCTCTCAGTTCTTTTCATTGAATTGCTTCAACTCAAAAAACCCCAGATAAAAAAGAAATAAAAAAAATAGGTGATCTAAGCAATGTGAGTTTCAGATACAAATGGAAAATCATGACACTCTCTCAACATGACCTTCGGGGTAAGTGGAATCTCCTTAGGAGTCACTTCCTAGATCAATCCAGTCTATCCATAAAAACACATTTAAATTGTCCTCCCTGAGCCTGCTGCTAACAGTTGTATGCATACATTATGTATGAATCTTGTTGTTACATGAACCAACTGCATAGTGTTCCATTAGTGATTTTCAATTTCAACCTAAGCTTTGCAATTTATTAGTGTTATTTAGGCTAATGTACTATTATTTTGCATATTTTATATCATTTATTATACATGCAATATGATATTTAAGTATTAAGGATCAATACCTTTTCTGCATTACTTATCAATTTTTAAGATAAAATCAACTACATATCCTACCTCATTGTAGGACTTTGTTCTTAGAATTACTTTCTAAGAAATATATCTTATCTTTTTGTCTTCAAAATTTGAGACAATTTTTTGGGAAGCAAAAGATCTCAAATATTTTATCATCAGTGTTTGAATGGTTGTATTGAAGCTATGTTAAAATTATGAAATACTAGTAAAGGGAATAAAATAAATCAGTTAAAATTTTGCTATGATCAGGAAATTCATAGAACATATACACAAATACTTAATTTCACATATATTTATCATTAAATATTAAATTTGATAAATTGGCTGAGCCCCAGTGGCGTAGTGGTTGTGCATGGGACTGCAGCCCACTGGGATGGAGGTTCAATTCTAGCAGTGGCTCCACAGGAGCAAAGGCTGGGCCTCCTACTCCCACTACCAGAGTGCAGTGATGCCCAAAAAAATAAAACAAACAAAACAAAAATTTGATAAATTGTAAATCATGCTGTGTCAATCTCTATATTTGGAGCTAAAAGAGTAGTGGGTAGAAAAGGAAATATGCATTATATAAATACAAGAGGGGTCTTCAAAAACTTCATGGATAAATGGAACTAAAAGATAGTGGAATTTTTCTATGAATTTTTTGAAGTCACCTCATATACAGGTAATACCAATATCATAATGCATTTAGGTTACAATGAGCCTAATGTTTAATGTTTTGATGCTGTTTGTTTTGTTTAGTTTTGTGGGGTTTTGTGTGTGTGTGTGTGTGTGTTTTGTTTTATTTACATCTTCTAATTAGCAATATTGTAGCATATAATTTGCTGATGCTATCATTATCGGATGTTTTCCTACAGATGTTACATGCTATGATTTACTGTTCAAAACACTGCCATATTGTAGCAGACTATGGCAAAAGTAATATTTAAAAAGCTAATATATGTGTGTTATATATATTAAATGTGACATTATCTTATATTATATATAAGCTAATATATATGTGTTAATGTTCACATTATAACAAACTGAGTAGAACAATCAGAACTGGTCAGATGACCTGTGTGCATGGATTCTCTTTTTCAGACATTCTAGCATTTAAATAGTTTATTTTGATATTATTGATCATCAATGTGTCATATACAAATATACAATGTGATTCATGAACATAGACTATCATTTGTAATGCTTCCAAAATCGTAAGTGATACATACTTGTATGTAGATATAGCTAGAGAGAGAGAGATAGAAAGCTGCAATGTTTTAGCACAATATCAAATGGTTCACTGACCTCTTTATCCAGGATACTTGCCTTACTACCCCTCTCTAACAAGTGCAAAGTGGATACATAAATCCAGCTACAGAAGTTTCCTTTGGTCTTTGAACCAAATGACTGGTGAGACTTGCCTGTATTCATATATTTATTAACACTCTAACCCTAAACACAGCACTCATGTCAGCATGTAATTTAGTGGCACCTTGCCAGAAGTAAATCATTCACTGAGTTTACTAGAGAGATAAATTAATCACCACCACAAGTTACATCCTGTGCGTCCAATCCTGATTGAAACTGGAAAAGGGTAAATGTGCTACATCAGGAGAGGGTTATTTAATGCTCCAATCTTTCTTCTGCTGTTGGGTACTTGCACCCTTTCCTGATTTTCTTGCTTATAAATTTTTACCATCTGGTTATTCTTGTTTATATTATGATATTACTGACATTTTCATTTCACATGTATGACTTTCTTTTTCAATGTGTTGTTCAGTTTTAGAAATTTAAAATCACATTTCTACATTTTATACATTGTTTCTCTACTAGTTTTAATATCTTGCTTGTTACTCTTTCTGCTTCCCCAGTGATAAGGTTTCTATGGGTAATTAAAAAAAAAAGTTTAGTCCCAAGTCCCTGGGAATTTTTCAGTAATTATTAAAAAATAACACCTGTGAAAACATTTAAAGCTTTTTAAATGTTGTTATTAACTTTATGATATCTGACTCAGAAGTATAAAAGATTACTAAGATTTCGACATCTCTGAAGGAGTGATGGAGAAACAAAAAAAACTTTTAGAAAGAGCAACTTGGTATACTAGAATATTCAATATCTATAAAACTATCTCCGTAACAGATCGTTGTAGAATACATCTGATATTTTTCATCAGCTCAACAGAAAGACTGCAAGGATTTCCTTTATATAAGATCAATTTTTTAAAGTATGTTAGTAGTAGCAGAACAACTTTTTATGAGCCTCCACTTATTCAATTTGGCTTTTGTTGTTGTTCTTGTTAACAGATCAGTTTTCTATTTATTAGTGTTTGTGTTAGATTGGGTTCAATATAGAACACAGGAGTACTCATGCCTGTAGGCAACTGAAAAAAAGCATAGAAAGAGATAAAGACAGGCATCTAGAGAGATAGAAACATCTATTCAAGAAAATGATCTACACAGTTGTAGAAGTAGGTGTGTCCAGTCCAATTTCATGTCTTTTTTTCTTTTTTCTTTTTTTTTTTTTGGGGGGGGGGGGTTGAGCATCACTGCCCTCTGGTGGTCGTGGGAGCTACCTAGCCTTGCTCCTGGAGAGCTGCGGCTGGACTTGAGCCGCCAAGCCCGTGGGCTGCAGTCCCGCACTCAGCCACTTACGCCACCAAGGCTCAGCCCAAGTCTTTTGGTCAAATGTTAAAATGGAGATTTCTCTTAATTGGAATAGGTTGTGGGGGCTGATGAACCCCAGGATCTGCACGAACAGCACAGGCAGTAGAGGCAGTTGAATCCAAGTCAAGCTTATGACTATGGATGCAAATGACTCCAAGGTAGCCAGGTCAGATGGCCGGCTGCTGATGTCTCCTATGAACTGGAGGCAATATGGCAAGTCACTGGCTCAAGACCAAAAAACGCATAAAACGTAAACTACGTTATCCACAGTTTCTACTTGCCTAAGATGTAGGCTTCACGCCCAAAGAAACTTCATTTCAATGCAGCACTATGACTTAATCTCCTTACAACTGTTTGGTGTCCAGAGCAGAACTCATCATGGAATTGACAATATTATGTTAGGTCATATTGTTAGGGCATTACCAAACATCAAGCACCAAACCACAGAGAAACTTGGCCTAGTCGAGTTGGTAGGAAACCCAACTATCACAATGTTCATTAATTCCTTCTTGAATTGTTATACTCTGTGAATGCCATTCATGTACTTGGCTGTTAACCAAACAAATTGAAGGTTCAGCTCTACCTACAGATTGCTCACAGGAGAAACCCAATGAGCGACTGCTGAAATATCAGCCATTGAAAACCCTGTGGTCCGCGGTACTACTCTAATATACATGGAGTCACCACAACATGGAATTCATGGATATTGGCTTGATACTCAATCATTCTTTAAGCAAATATGAAGAGAAGGCCATGGATTTTCCATTGCTCTTATACTATTGGTTGACCTAAAATGTGTTACCCTCTATGCATAGTAATAGGGACATAGTAAGGAAAAAATCCACACAAGATTCCTGATCTGAGCCCTAGGTCTGAAGCCCACTTATCTACACTACAGCCATCATATGGGATTTGAGTATTTTTAAAAATCACACTTTCATTCTGACCACACTATGAGAAATAATATTCTAATGTACAAATGTATTTAACATAGAAACAGTACATTAGATACTATAAAATGTATCCTTTAGGAGTTAAACTCTATATTAACCAAAATGGCAGCTATAATTAAATAAATTTTATTCAGTGTGGTGAAACTAAATGGTGCCCCCCTCTGCCCTGGGCCGTGTTTCTCCCAGTCCAGCAACAGTGGGGTTTGCAGTGTCCTTGCTCTCCCGTGGTGAGACAATGATGCTTTCCGAGCACCAACAGCTGGAAGTGTGGTAACCGCATCAGGAGGAAATCCATGACTCCATAATTTCCATATGGATACATTTTAGACCTGAAAGTTCTATGCATATGGAAAATATCAAAACAAGCCCTACAAGTGCATTACTAATTTTACAGCTTTCCATGCTAAAACCCTTGGCATTAGGACGATCTTCACAGATTAAATTATGAAGCTAAAAGAGTAGCCTGTCTTGCTGTTGAAGGTTATTATCTTTGCATTCCAGACAGAATCATGCCATAAATGCAATCAGTGCCATCAAGTTGATTCTGACACACTGAGACCCTACAAGACCAAAAAGAACTGCTCCTGTGAACTCTCCGAGTCTATAAATATTCTCAGGAGTAGAAAGCCTCATCTTTCTCCCACAGAGAGACTGGTGGTTTAGAATCACTGTATGTGATGCTCGCAGCCCAGTGTATAGCCCGCTCTGCCACCACGGATCCTAATTGTGCCATATTCATATTAAGGAGTACGCAATACCTATTTTGTTCAAGTAGATAGCCTTTCCATTGTTTACCTTCAATATGTTCTCTTTACTACCCTGCTTGTGGGTTTTATGTGACTCATTGGCGTTGTTTTTCAGAAAACACTATTCATTGGATAATCAAGTTCATTTCAGCTATTTCTTATTTTCCCCCTCTTAGGGAAATTGTTCATTCATGTTCACTGTATCATATACTCATAATTCACATATTTTAAAATTAGATAGAAGATGTATATATTAAGGCAAACAGCATATGCTGATTGTATCTTTTATACAAGTTATATAAATTAGAAATGGCAATAAGATATAATGTGGCTTTAGTATAGTTTCATTTGTGTATATCTGTGTCATTTTAGCAAGATCCATTTACTAGAAGCCAATTTGGGATTTTCCAAAAGTGATATGTTTAAAGAACTCTTGTATAATGCTCTAATTTTTTGCATTCAGGGTGCTTACCCCCATTTTTGAAATTAGAAACTCATTTCTTTTTTTTTTTTTTTTTGGGGGGGGGAGCATCACTGCTGTCCAGTGGTGGGAGTAGGAGGCCCAGCCCCACTGCTGGAATTGAATCTCCATCCCAGTGGGCCGCAGTCCCGCGCACAACCACTATGCCACCGGGGCTCAGCCCAGAAACCCATTTCTTTTTAAGCTCAAAATACCAAAGTTCACCATTTCAATCCTCTTTGTGCAATAAATCAAGGAGAACAGGTGGCACGATGTGGTAAGCCTTAGGTCCTCTGTTAAAACAAACCAACAAGTGGAGAAAGATGAGGATGTCTACTGCCTTAAAATTTTTCAATCTTGCAAAGCCCATGGCTCAGGTCTACTCTCTTCATGGGATGGCTATGAGTTGAAATATAGCTAGTGAGTTGGAGATACATGAATATAGATTTTGTTGTTTTAGTTATTTTCCAAGCATTTTAGTAAGTTGGGTGCAGAAAAATATATGAAATATAAGTGAGTTTAAACTGTTCTTTTCTCTTATTGCCAATAGGCATGTCATTGTATTATTATGTCTAGGAAGCACAGGATTTAAGATGTCATCTTAAAATTACAGAGAATTAAAAAAGAATAAAATATGCCAATGTCAGCAGTATCCTCCTATGAGGTCCTAAATCTACATCTAAGCTCACAGGAGCTGAATCATTTGAATAATTAATAAAATTTATAGCTTAAAGGAGAGTCACTACACTTATTTTACAAATGAGGAAACAGATACAGAGCCTTAGTTTAAGAGTTTTAGTTCTGAAGAGATGGAAAGAATTTCAGTTTTGTAAATCCTACGAATAAGATAAACAACATAAGTGAGCTTTTCAATGTTAATACTTTCAGTAGTAGTCTTATTAAGTAAAATATAGAGAGGCAGGTTGTATAGTGCTGTGATTTATCAAAAAGTCTTCTGTCTGCTTGTGCTTACATTGTACCTTAATGAAAAGTGAAATAATTGTTTTTAGTATGACTCACCATTCGTCAAACTAATCCAAGCATTTGGTTGTTAGACCTTGAAAAAATAAGTACTAAGGCTTCCAAAATAATGTGTTATCCTGAGTCTTAATAAAAGTAGTCAGATAACACCAATTGTGTGAGCTCTCATTGGTTGGTTCCACCCAATAAGGACCTTGTGCCCAGTCCTGCACCATCCTTACCTCGGTTCCCACTTGAGCTCATTGTTGCAGTCACTGCCATCCATGTCCTTGAGGGCTTCCTTTCCTTCTCTGCCCATGTGCTTCACCAAGCATGAGGTCCTTCTCTAATGCCTGACCTCTCCTTACAATGTGTCTAATGTATGTGAGATGGAGACTCGCCACGTTCTTTAAGGAGCACTCTGGCAGTACTTCTTCCAATACAGACTGGTTTGTCCTTTTTAGCAGTCCATGGAGCGCTCACTTTTCCTCTCCAGCACCACAATCCAACTGCATCAATGCTCCTTTGGTCTTCTTTATTCATATGCATACAAGCCAATGGAGAATGACATGGCTTGGGGCCAAGAACATCTTTTTCCTCAAAAGTAACGTCCTTGCTTTTCAAAATGCTAAAGATGTCTTGTGCAGTAAATTTACCTAAGGTGATGTGTCCTTTTGATTTCTTGACTACTGCTTCTGGGAACGTTGATTGTGGATCCAAAAATGACAAAATTCTTTTCTCCCTTTATCATGCTTTTACTTATTGGTGCAGTTATGAGGATTTGGGATTTCTTTACATAGAGTTGTAATCCATACTGAAGACTACAATCTTGATCTTCATTAGCAAGTGCTTTAAGTCTTCTGAACTATCAGCAAGCAAGATTGTGCCATATGCATATCGCAGATGGTTAGAAAGTAAATACTCAAATCCAAGGGAACAAATCCCTTTAAGGAGATTATATACAACACAAATATTATATAAACATAGGATTATATTTATAATCGAAAGGAGTGGCCTGATGAATTCATGTTAGCTGTACAATTAACAGTGCAATTGTTTGGATGCAAAATAGTTTTTTTGGGAAACTTTTCAATAGTCTGAAAATTTTAAGATACCTATTGTGATCTTTTAACAGACAGAAAGCATGATCTGTCTTTCTTCCATGAATTGAAGGACATATGCAAGTCTTTTAAGCACCTGCAGTAGCAGAAGGGACCTTACACCTCTTAGATCTAGATTAGTAAAGGACATTGTACTTCTGTTGGGGATTGTGTATGCTGGATCCTCAGTGCCAAGGAGAGAATTGGCTTACAATTTGATGATCAGAAAAGAATCATTTGCTTTCTTGACTTCCAGTTTCCTTGTAAATAATTTGACACATATATCAAGCATTTCATTACAGATACCCAAACGAAATGCCAACCCAGTGCCATCCAGTGCATTCTGGCTTATAGCAACCCTCTATGTAGGTTTTCTGAGGCTGAAAACCTTTACAGGAACAGACTTACTCATGGGGAATGGCTGGTTAGGTTGAACCTTACAGTTGGTACACTAATGTCTAACCCACAGCATAACCCATGCTCTTTAGTTTAGTGCTAGTAGTGGGAGATACTAGATAATCCAATCAGCACTAAAGCCCTCATGAGAAAAATGTATCACATGCGACTTTTAAATGTAGGGGGGATTTACTTACACCGCTCATTCACAAATGGAGAAGAAATAAAAATAAATACAATAGCTGCTCAAAGGCATTTCTTTAAAAAAACAAAAACTGACAGAATAATTCCTGAGCTAGATAGCAGATCCATAAGTCCTTAGATGAATTGTTTATTCCTTTTGTAAATTGTTGGTACATACCTAATAAAAATGTATACAAGCTTTCACAAAATCAAAATGTTGCCCCAACTGAAACATCTTCAAATGTGATGAGCAAAGTCATTTTCCTATTGTTGTCACCATAGTTGTCTGTAAAAAATCTGTAGGGAAAATGATTAATTAGATTTCAATTATGCTGTAGAAAAAAATGTACTTTACATACTCACACACTAAAAAGCATTATAGGGTTTCTTTAATGTGTTTAAAAATTCAAAAATGTTTTTAAAAGCCACTTAAAAAGTCAAAGCAAAAGCATGCTAATGGAATATGGTGTCATGCTTCAAGTTGATGAATGTTGAGTTTCCCCAGGTCCTTTTGTATGACATCGCACAACCACTGGTGAAATTTTTCTAAATTATCTTGAAAGTTTGATATATATCTATTGTGATCTCTTAACAGACCCCAAGTGCAGTCTCTGTTGCTCTGCCATGACTTGAAGGAAATACCTAAGTAAATGTTACTACACTTGAAAAGATCAGAGGGCTGTCAAGACATTGCTGTTCTTGGCTTGTTTGTATATGAAGATTAAATGTACCTATCCATTTTGGCTATCTGCTCTCAAAAAAATTTATAGTGTTGGAAACACTATATAAAGTCTGTTTAAATCAGAATTGATCTGAAGGCTATAGGTTTTGTCCTGGTTTCTTCCTTTCTGTCATCATTTCATTGGTGACACATATAATTTGAAATTGTATTTCCTATTTTCTCTCCTTAGAACTTCCTTTTCTTTACACTCTCTTCTTTACCTTAGCAGTATGTCACTTCTCTCCTAATAATGTCTCTCATCTTTATTTTCACTAAATTCTACTGTCCTCATCAAATTTTTCTTTTATTTTCATTTACCCTTTCAGCATGCACATACAAATTACAAATGTGGTTCTAACAGCTTTCATTGTACTTTGTAAATAAAATGATGTGATTAACTGGAAGTAACAGAATAAATCATCTCATATTCTGTTTTAGGCTGAAATCACCTAGAGAAACAGTGCTGGTAACACTTCGATATGTATAAGGTAGAGTTTTAAATGAATAATTAAGTTTATTTCACAAAGGCATCCCCGTCCAGTCCAACTCAAGTCCCTGGTCTCAATGTCAGCCAAAGTTCTCTTCAGTCTCCTGTAGCTACAGCCCCACAGTGCAGAACAGTGAAACAGAAGCATGGAAATCACAGGCTGATGGGTGCAGGGTTGTATCTATCCAAGGCCATGGGGACATGGTAGGGCACTGAGAACTTGGAAGGTGATTCCCAGCACCACAGGCCCACTTGGGACTGCCCCTGGAGACAGACACAGAGTCCCTGTGTGCAGGGTAAGGAAGGAACAAAAGAAAAAGTTCTTTCTGTTATTAAAAAGGCTCCACCACCAGGGAGACATCACCTGTTTCACAGCCTGGGCTCCACCCTTATCTCCACACAAACACAGTGGCATCATTTATTTAAAATCTCATCTCCAGAGTCTACCCCTTATCAATCTGACACCTCTACACAACTTTTAAAGTAAATATAACTATGAGATTTCTTACGGGATAGAATTAAAACTTGTACAGCAGAACGTGCACTGGTCCCATTTGAATCTTATGTTCCATAGTAAACAAAACAAAAGTATTCTCGGCCTCATTTTTTGAGCACTAATGCCCAAATCTTATCATCATCATCATCATCATCATCATCATCATCATCATCATCATTCTTCACCCATGAGAGTTTATAACTCAGCGGCATCACCCTTTTTTCTCCCTCCATCTGGGATATTTAATATCTGAGCTGCTCATTTCTATCAGCTTAGTGCTCTATGGAGGCAACCACGTTCTTTGATGTGAAGAATCTTCATTCTCTTTGCCATCCTGGGTGTCTGCATCAGGGTTGTGTTGTTAGGTGTCAGAGTCCGTTCTGACCCATCATGACCCTGTGCAGAGCAGAAGGAAACACTGTACTGTTTTCACAACTGCTCCTGTGCTTGACCTCATTGTTGTACCCACCGTGTCACCCACCTTGTTGATGGCCTTCCTCTTCATCATTGCCACTCTGTTTTACCAAGCATGCCGTTCCTTTTTTAGGAACTGGACAACATATCTAAAGTCCATGAGACAAAAGGCTCGCTCTACTTGACCCAAAGAAGATTCTGGGGACACTGTTTCCAAGAGAGCTTTGTTTGTTCAAACAAATATGTATCTTTAAGCAAAGACAAACCTAGAGCAGGCCATCAATTAAGTCAGTAAGCAACCTGCACCTGCTCACAGGTGCAAACAGCTTCCTCTTCATCTGGTCAGCTTCTGGGGAACTCAGTTCTAGCCAATCAGAGGGTGTTATAGGAAGCAAGAGACTTCAGTGCATGACTCCTCCTACTTCAGAAAATTGGGCTTTTCCCAAATTCTCAGTAATCCTCTCTCCCTTGGGCCAGGTCATTCCATAGGCTCAGGTTCCCTGCAACTCTTTAATCTTAAAACCGGCCAGCCTGTTTTCATATCTCCTCTAATCTATGTGAACTAGGGTGTCAGTGGTCAGATTCAGCCTGTCTTTGTATTTCCTCTATTTCCACTCAATAAGTAATTCCAGGTGGTCACCTAGGGACTATTTCATGGTTCCCAAAGGCTTCCTTTGACTTTTGGTTATTGAGAAGAAATTTCTCAAATGGGCACAGAGTTGTTTGGCTTACTTGCATCTAAAGGGAAACTGCTTGCTCAAAATTCAAATGGCTGAAATCAACTTTTTCCCCCTTTAAATCTCCTAACAGTTCTCGTTGCATACCTTTCCAATGTAAATATTCTGGCACTTAAGTCACTAGATGGGGCTAATCTTACTAAACCTTACATCGTGGTATAAAAAGTCATTTTCTCCAGGCAATTCCAAATACTTACAGTACAGGCTGAAGGTGGGCAGGCTTACAAGTGCTCTATAATCAAAATTTCCTGTGTACATGTCTATCACACATAATGTCAATAACAGTAGATAGCACAAATTGGTATAATCCTAGTACAGACAGATTCCAAACACAATTTTTTAAGAACAATCAAATTCAAACTCAGTCATTAAATCTAAAGACTTTCCATTAAATCTAAAGCTATTTTGACAAAGCAGCAAGACTTTTGTTTCAGGTAAATCCTAAACCACCCTTATTCACTGAGTTGCAATTTAGTGTCCATTACATTCTTGAGTGCCATTTTAAGAAGGAATAACCAAAGACAGATCTGAAGAATCAAAGTTTCACTTCTTATGCCCTTTCCAGAAACCCACTGAGTAAGTTACTTTGTCATAGCTAATGCCTTCTGGCTACCCAGAGGAGAAAATGAATCCAAATGGACTCAGATGCCATGAGGCAAAGACCAGGGAGGTCACTATTTTCCAAATTTATGATTTGTTTTCCTGGTACCCCATTCCCACGGTACCAAATTGTGTTAGACTGGTGTGCTGTTGCATAACCTAGTGTAAATTTGGAACTTGAGAGGTTTAAGAGTGAAGGGGTAAGAGTTGAGCCCTCCCTGGTGGTACAGAGGTTGTGTGGGGGACTGCGGCCCACAGAGTTGATGGTTCAAATCCAGCAGCAACCCTCCAGGAGCAAGGCTGGGCTTCCTACTCCCATCAGGGTAGTGGTGTGGGTGGGAATGGGAGGGGGGGGAAGAAAAAAAGAGTGAAGGGGTGGAGTCTAGTCAGTCAAGGTCAATCGAATCATAGCCAATGAGGCCTCTGTGTGGGCATGCCCCTCTCTTGAGAATTCTGAGAACTCCTGTATTTCGTCCTTAGAGGTGGGAGATACTCTCTCTGCTCACTCCCTGAGAGATGATCTACTGACAATACACACAGCACTACACTGATAAAGTAACCGCCATGGCCTGGGAACTGGAGGAACCACGTGGAGACCTCTGCCAGGACCACCACTAGATCCATAAGCATTTGCCACCTGTGATCATCCTACATTTGGACACTTTGTATGTTTTCCATGAGTCTGAAGAGGGCTTTATAGATTGGTATCAGACATATGACCTAATATGGGACTTACGGACTTGATTTGAACTGGGATGGGATGTTTTCTCAGTATTATGTTGCTCTTGTATATACCCCCCTTTCTCATACCCATATCAGTATCTCTATGAATTTGTTTCTCTAGTCTACCCGGACTAAAACTACTGGGTTGTCTCGAGAAAGTAAACCAGTGACATTCAGATAGGTATAAGAATTTTATATCAAGAAATAATTTTATATCAATCCAGTCCAACTCAAGTCCATGATCTCAATATTAGCCAACGCCTTCTTCAGACTCATGTAAGTAAAAGAAAAGTCACTAGTAAAGAAAGGTGGATCACAGAAGCAGGAACATCACAGACCGGGGGAGGGAGGCTGGAGGGTGGGAGAGGTGCGCTGGGGGGGGGGGGTGCTAAGTCTATGGTTCCAAGATCATTACGAACTCAGTAGGGTGTTGAGCTCACAGGTCAACTTTCAGGATCAGTGGCCCACCTGGGACTGCCCTGGGGGAAGCGCAGAATTTCCAGAGCAGGGAGGATGAAGGAGCAGAGGAAGAAATTCTGTCTTATTCAAAAGGTCACACCCCAAGAAGGCATCTTCAGACTATACTCAGGTTAAACTCTACCCCTATCTCCACACAGGTATCATTAAGTATCACAAACTTTAAGGGCCACATATGCTGTTAATCAAAATTTGATACTTTTTTTGGGGGGGTATAACCATGTCTAGAAATAAATTTTTGTTTGCACTTTTGTCAAAGGACATTTACAATATTTTTAAATGGCGTTTGTTTGAAAAGGCTAAATAGGATGCTTTCATTTTTCTAAACTTGTTTGAAAAAAAAAAAGCCACTCATCCATGCCCTATTGAGAGGTGGGATGGCAGACTGCATAAGGACAACCAAAGGTGAGTCTTAGCACTCTGTTGGTAATAAGCACTTTAGAAAGGATTTTCACACTCCAAATCTGATCCCTCTACTCTTATAGGATACATATGCATTCTCATTTTTAGGTTAAGTTTCAGGCCATCATTCTCTGTGTTGTAAACTTTTCTCAGAGGCCTGTGAGTCCATACATTATATAGTTATGGTAGTCTGGGTAGATTAAAACAAATTCACAAAAAAAAGGAAGGAAGGAAGAAAGAAATTCACAGAGCCATTCATATGTATATAAGAAAGAGTTTAATATACAAGAGCAGTTGAGTATTGAGAAAACATTCCAGCCCAGTCTAGATCGAGTCCATAAGTCTCATAACTGCCCATATGTCTGATACCAATCTATAAAGCCCTCTATAGATTTGCAAAGCACATGTAGTGATGCTGAATGTAGGAAGAGCACAGGCCAGTGGGAGGGAAGTCTTGTGGATCCAGCGGTATTCATTGTAAGCATCTCAGCACTGGCAGAAGTCTCCACATGGTTCCTTCAGCTCCCAGCCTGACTGTCATCAGCATCTCTCATGTGTCTTTTCAACAGGGATATCTCACAGGAAATGAGTGAGTCAAAGAGATAAAAAGTGTCTCCTACTTCCAAAGAGATATACCAGAGTTCCCAAAATCCTCAGGAGAAGGCCATGCCCACACAGTGGACACATTAGCTATCACTCAATCGACAGGGTAGACTATAATTCTTCACTCTTGATCCTCTCAAACTGACAAGTGATTATATAACTACTGCAATAGTGCATTAAACAGCAACCAATAAAAAAAAATGCAAGCAAATAAATTTCCATCAAGTTGAAGTGAACTCATGGTGAGCCATGTGTTAAAGTAGCACTGCATCCATGGGGTTTTTATTGACTGTAACATTTTGGTAGTAGATTACCCAGCCTTTCTTACAAAGTGCCTCTGGGTGGAGTTAATAGTTTTCAGTTAATACTTAGATGTTTATACCACTCAAGGATTGCATGCCTTCCATTAGGGGCCTTTTTAAGTCTCCAGGCACATGACAGAAAGAAAGCCTGAATCAAAGATTCAAAATTATCTCGGTGGCTACTAATCTATCTTTTGAGAAAACTATAAAATCCTAAACCTTGATTTCAACTCTCTAATAGATCCCTTTCTAAATCAACCAAGGGGGGGAAAGCAGCACTCATTTTCAAAGCAACCAAAGAAGCAAAAGACGTAGTTTGTCCTTAAACTTTTAAAATTAGGGGAATGCTTAGCAAAGGAGAAGGTTGTATGAAGGTTAAGAATGGGGGTAAAAGTATGTAAGAAATCAGATAGTGTCATGTGGTAGAAGAGGTGGAGAGCATATGACCAGAAACACTAAGTTCTTTAGTTAACTCATTTACTTAACAGCCAATTATGATCTGGCGTCTCATAACATGTGGAGGCTATGCAGCATTCCCAAATCCACATCTCATTAAATGTGTGGCCCTGGGTAAACAGCTTAAGCTTTTAAAGTTTTCATTTTCTTAAGTTTCAAATCATAAAACAATACCTGACTTCCTTGTTTGTTTCAAGAAGATTCATGGTGAATTCTCCTAGAAGAATTGTGAATGTGTTTGTAATATTAGAATATTAGATAGAGTAAGTATAAGTTAATTTTCTGTGATAGTTCTGTTAATTATGAATATTCTGTTCTTCAAAGAAATCATGTGAACATTAGAAGAAAATGGCTCAACAGTACTGGAGTATGCATCTTAGCATTCCATATGTATCTTCTTTATAAGTATGATCTCAGGGCTGAGCCCCGGTGGCGTAGTGGTTGTGCGTGGGACTGCGGCCCACTGGGACGGAGGTTCAATTCCAGCAGTGGGGGCTGGGCCTCTTATTCCCACCGCTGGAAAGCAGTGATGCCCCCCAAAAAATCAAACAAACGAAAATGAAAACAAAGTATGATCTCAATAATTCTCGCTAAAACAGCATGAAGATGAACTATAATCGTCACTTCTTATTTACAGGTGATAAACTGGATGTAAGTAATATTTTATAAGTAATAAGACTAAACTGTATGCAAATACTACAAAAGTTGGGGTCATAAAGGCAAAATAAAATAATTATTTCAGACTTGTGTGGACAAGAATGTTTTAGAAACAGATGGATGAGTAGATAGTATTCTAAGCACTTGTAGCATTTAAAAATAAATTAAAGTTTAAATATTTATAGCATGATGAGTTGCTTTTATATGGCTTTTCTAGCTATGGTCTTGTGATGCCTACCAAATGAGTGGGTGGAATTATGGAAATAAAGTATTTGTAGCCCACCAAATGTATTGGAGAGTTTGCTAATCATGTAGATAAGCTCCATGAACCTTCTTAGACATAGGACCATGCAAACCAGGTGCATGAAATTCCTTGAGGAGACAGGTAATGTTTACCATTGCAGTAATCATGAAACGAGTCATCTCAGAGTTGCGAGTGAGGGATCTGACTACAATTCAAGAGATGAAAGGAGAGTGAATTATTTGGAGCCCAGACCCTCCACTGTGAAACTGATCTAGACCCAGGGGCCAGAAAGCTGTAACATCACAGGTGTTGAGAAGCAATGGCAGAGAAAAGAAGGAGAAAAACCAGGAAATGATGAAGAGATTCTGTAGTGGGCTTCCACGCAAACATCACTTGAGAACTGAGCAACTTTGGACAAAATCTTACTGAGAAACTGGGTTGCCTCTGGGTACTTCTTGATGGAGCTGAAAAGCTTGGTGACACCTGGACTGGTCAGGGATCAGGCTGGTCAAATATGGCCATGTGCTCAAAAGCCAGCAGGGTTTCAAGGGATACAGATACTTGCCTAAGGAGTAATCTATGAGGAGGCTGTCCTGAGCAAAGTCCTTCCTGATCTTGAATTTAACTTGCGCTTTCTTATAAACTTCACAATCCTAATTATTGTCTGTCATGAGACCATTGACATGTAACACCTTTGCATTGAATTCCTGAAACCAGCAGAGATGTTGGGAGTTCTGTTGGTGGGATGGCTGCTTTTGGAATTGGTAATATTGATAGAAGGTGGAGGTATGTCTGATCCCTGCCTGATAAGAAGCAGCTTTGGGCTATTAATGCTGATTGTCATTTTCTCATCCACTCATGAAGTTACAGTACATTAGACACCTCTACTCTGCCATTTTTATAGTATCCAATGTCAGATAATGCTATTGGTTTTCTTTATATTTAAATATAGGCCTCTTAGACATATGTTATATGCATGATTTTCTCATGGGAATCTATCTCCATGAATTCAGTGAACAGTGTTGATGACCCAAGGCACTATTATCTGATTGAAAGCAAAGCACTTGTTTGTATTAGTTTGAATGTTGAAGTTGTCAGATTCAAATTATTCATGAAATTCTTGAGGCTTAAATTGAGTTCTACATAGTGAAACTATGTTCCACACAAAAAATAAATGATCTTATAACATTTGTGATCTAATCATAATTCATTTCATAATGGCAATCTCAAAACACATTTGTTAATTTTGTTAATTGCATCACTGTCGTTGACTTTATCGGCTCGCTATCACTTTTGGTGAAGAGATACTTATGACATTTAGTGTTTAATGTCATTAGCTTTCCCCCTCTCCCCCTATATAAGGGTGAGAATATTGTTCAGCAATTTTGGCTCTAGCAGGAGTAAATGCAAGATGTGGATGTATCTGTTGACTATACACATGCTGAAAATCATGGTTGTTAAGAAATATCTGTGATCCAAAAGGGAATGAATGTATTCTGGGGGGGGGGGGGGGGGGGAATAGCCCATGAGGGTTAAGAAGAGGTTCTTTAGCAGATTGCTTTGCCCAGCGTGCTGTAATATCTCTTTCCAAAGCATATTGGCAAACTACACTGAACAATCTTGATAAGGGAGATTTAATTAAAATGCTGTAAGCAGAAGATCTCTGCCTTGGTGCCACAGAAGATTCTGTCAAAAGAATTTTATTACAAACCTAGCAGGATTTTTAGAATGTTTTATTCACTTTTCGCTATCCCACTGATTACTATATGGTTGGAAATATAACACAACCAGTCGGTTCTTAATAAGGGCTTTTAAAAATCACAGCATGTTCTTCAGTCCCTCAGTACAGGATGAATGTGACATCAGGGACACAAATATCATTACCTTGATAAATTACTGACGGCATAATGATTATGGAAATCATCATCGACTGATCATCAGTCACAATTTATTTCAAATCAATGTCTACAATTTGTAGCTTGGATGGAAGTTTTATCAAAACCCCTCTGATATAGTATCGCGCTCTTCCTAGCTAACTTCCTCCGAAGAGCAGTTCAGCTTTGTCATGCATCATCTGCTGTTCATGAATGGAACCACTCAATGATCCCATGGCCTCAAGCAATCCAAATTAGTCAGAGGAACATCCGGCTACCACACACTGATAGGCAAGCTCGTTCAGAAAGGCAGTTTAATTTAAGAACCAGCAAATGTGCCAAACTACAGAATCCCTCCCTAGACACAGAGTTTCCCATTTTTCCCCCTCCTTTCCAATTGGCAATAAATGGTAATGTTTGACTTTACTATGCTGTTAAATTGCAAATAAATTGTTGCAGAATCATGACGTAAAAAGTGTTTACCTCGCCGAAACAGTCACTGTGACAGGCCCCGTCACTTGCGTGCCTCCCTGGCAGACGTGGGGGCGCTCATTTTTCTTCCCCATCCCAGTGAAAACTTCGAGCGAGTTGAAGTCAGGAGGGTGCATTAAATCAGTCTCTATGGGATTAAGATCTATTTCTAGTGCTTAAGTTCGTCTTCACTTCTGAAAGATCATAAAATGGTTGATATCCCTGCTAGCAAATAAACTTCCATAGGAAAACCATGTATCTAGAATTCTACCTTCTCCAGCAGTATCAGACTATAGATTGCCTTACCTACAAGGGATATTTGATTTTCATACAGTCAGGAATGGATTTTTCTTTTGTGAAGGCTTTCCTTTTCAGTCTTCTCTATTGGAGAGCTGGCGTAATAGACTTGGGCAGTTCCTTTGGTCCTCTGAGTTGCACACTAAGTAGATAGGTTCGCACTTCCAGTTCACCTAAGAGGCAGGTGATCCACTTCTGAAAATCCACTCATGGGAAACACTAGACCTTTGCTGCTCCTCTAGAACACACGGGATCTTCATCTGTAGGGATTGGTTTGATAGAAACCAGTTTGGTTTGGGGTTTGGGTGATTTATTTAGGATAAATGAGCTGATGTGTAGAAATATGACGTAAAATAAACATAGTTCTCAGCTTAATTTTGTTTTGTGAAACAATATTGATACATTATTCTTTGGGAGGCAGGGGAGAAAATACAACAAATTGGCCTTTGGAGGTAGGTTGAGATAAAATTTTATGTTTGACTTGTCACTGTATTATTATACACTGCATTCAATCTTGTATTTTGGATGAAGTTTAGTAGCAGTGATTTAATTTATTAATTTTGTGCCTTTATGGTCAAGACCTCATGTAATTACGTACTTAATAATGTTTTCCGATAAAGGTATGTACAATTACACATTTAGGTTAAAGAAGGGTATATATTTCTCTTTGCATATATAGAAATTTAGGGGCAGAACTATAAAGTAGATAAAATGAAAACAGAATGAGATGATTCAAGCATCCTGCTGCATTCTAGATACTTATATACTTATTTCAGGTAACTCTAACAAATGTCTACTGAGATCTTTGTAACTTTGGTAGATAGGATTCTCTAGAGACACAAAACCAGGTCACTGATAATTTTGTATTTATTTAGATAGCTATATAACATGAGAAATAAAGAGTCAATTAATCTATAAAGCAGTACAAATGCTTCAGTGCAACTCATTTCCATGAGGCAGCTAATACTCTGGCAGTCCTTCAAGCCTTGAGGACTGTGAGATCTCCTCTGTAGAGCAATTCAGGCTATCTGACCACAGGCAGCAATTAGCAGCAAGGCAGGTTACCAAGGCAGATGACAGGGTCTGAGAGTCAAGAGATGTGTACTCCAGCAATCTGGCAAAGCAGGTCTTGAAGGAACCTCAAACTAGAGTGACACAGTCCATGGGTTAGGTATCCCCAAGGTAGCATAGCTCACAGGTTGAGGCAGAGAACAAGCAAGGCAACCACTCACTGGTCCAATCATCAAAGAGCAAGAGACAAGAAGGGCGAGACTCATCAAGCCATATTCTCCCCACCCTTCAATTAACACCACATGTGTTCATTGGCCATGTTGGCACAATAAACCTACCTATCCCAGTAGCCCAATTCTCTCTCAAGAAAGAGCATCATAATTGCCCGAGAACCCAGAATTTAAAATATTGACAGCAGCTCTATTTGTACTGAGGGAATTATTCTTGGCAAGTTTTCTTAGAACAAAAATAATGTTTAGAAGATATTAACAAAAACTAACAAACCCACAATCATCAAATTCGTTCCAGTCCATAGAGACCCTACTTAGGGTTTCTGAGGTGAGAAATCTTTGAGAGAGCCGACAGCCTCAGCCCCATCTTTCTCTTTTTTTTTTTTTTTTGGGGGGGGGAGGGGCATCACTGCTCTCCGGTGGTGGGAGTAGGAGGCCCAGCCCCACTGCTGGAATTGAACCTCCGTCCCAGTGGGCCGCAGTCCCCAGCCATCTTTCTTTTATAGAGTGCCTGTTAGTTCAAATCCCGGACCTTGAGGGTTACAGGCCAACATTTACCCCACCGCATCATCAGGACTCCTTAGTTTTTTAAATATGCTTTAGTTTTTAAATCTTGTGACTGCCATTTAAAAATGTTAACAATATAAACAGACTAGGACCATTTACTAACCCTATGAATTAATCAGGAAAAAGCAAAAGAGAGAGAAAAGAAAAAATGGAGGGGAAAGGGAAAGAGAGAGAAATAAAACAAGAGAAGGAAATAAAAAAAGACAACATGGTCTCTGACATCAAAGAATTCAAAGTTCTTGCTTCTTTAATTTCTCTATTCTTCCTAAGGAATGTGCCTTCACCAAAGGAATTTCGAACATTTACCCAGATTTTTTTTTCTCAGTATGAACAATATGCTAACTTCTATACCTAAAACAAAGCTATTATTATTTAGAGTTAGGTCCATTAAATCTAAGAGTCTTATCTCTGCCAGTGGCACCATCATATCCCTATCACCTTGTTAGGAACCTTTCTTGTTGCCTGTGCCTATTTCCTCCTCTTACTGTCCCAAGGGTCCTCAGATTAAGGCCCACCAGCCACATGAAGCCCGCCAAGGACATTCATCCAGACTGCCAGGAGTTTTTGCTGCTGCTGCTGCTGCTGTCCTGCACCTTAGCAGCCTACTCATCCGAGGCCCACAGTGAATTTATTCATATTTTGTTTTTTTAACTATAGTCTGGCCCTCCAGTGGTCTGAGGGACAGTGAACTGGGCCCTTGTTTGAGGACTCCTGGATCAGTTAGTAGTTCTTATTGCTCTAATTTCTTTATTTCCCTTCACGTAGACATTCCCTCTCTCAATTCTCTATACCTTGTACACTGGCAATACATTCTACATGGGTCCATTAAAGAGTTCCAATCATCCTCCAGCTGACAATGCTGCGACAACTTCGCAGTGTGGCAAGAGGTTCTTTGGTCACAAAATTCTGTCTGCTTGTCTGAGACAAGAATGCCCTTCTGGAATGGACAGATCCATTGACTTTCTCTGGTCTGGTCATTTTTATTTGACATCAGGACGTCTCCTCTCTACTTGTCAAAGAAAATTATCAGTCAGTTCCAAGATAAAAAATGTGTGGTAGTTTCTACCCCAAGAGAGCCAACAGGCAATGCCATGTTGGACATAGAGAGGGATGCCTGGGGTTTTAGTGGTTGTGTGACTTTAGACAAGTTTATTTATTAACAAATTGGGGGCTGAGCCCTGGTGGCATAAGTGGTTGAGTGTGGGACTGCGGCCCACTGGGTTTGGCGGTTGAAATCTAGCGGCTGCTCTCAGGAGCAGCACTGGGTAGCGCCCACGACCACCAGAGGCCGTGATGCCCCCTCAAAAGCCAAATTGCCCATTGAGCATGTGCACGGTACCATGCAGTTTTATAGGGCTACCATGAGCACAGCAAGAGCCCTGGCTCAGCGATGTTTGCTATTCATGAATGTTGTCATCATTGCTTGGTACAATCGAGTGGGTTCTAACTCATAGCAATCCGATGTATGGCAGAATGAACCACCACCTGGCTGTCCGCCATCCTCTCAGTGTTGCTCTGTTTCAGCCCATTGGTTTCAGTCTCGGTGTCAGTCCATCTTGTACAGAGTCTTCTCTTTTTCACTCGCTCTACTTTACCAAGTGTGACCTCCTCCTCCAGGGACTGGACTCTCTTAACAACATGTCCAAAGTGCTTGAAAGGAAGTCTCCTGATCCTTGCTTCTCTCCTTTCTTCTGGCTGGACATCTTTTTTAATGTACTTACTCCATAATTTTACTGACCTTTTCATCATTTTTTTAAAAAAGACTTTTATTTGGGGCTCTTACTTCTCTTATCACAATCCATACATTCATTCAGTGTGTCACGCACATTTGTACATATGTCGCCATCATCCTTTTCAAAGCACTCTTCCCACTTAAGCCCCTGATAGCTGCTCCCCATTTCTTCGCCCTCCCTCACCCACCCATCCTCCCTCACAAACCCTTGAAAAGTTATAAATTATTATTTCCATATCTTACATCTTCCTCCATTGCTCCATCACCCACTTTTTCATTATTTGGGTCCCTGGGAAGGGGTTCTTGTGATCAATTTCCCCTTTCTCCCCCCCCCACCCTCCCCTAATCCTCCTGGTATTCCTATTCTCATTGTTAACCCTAAAGACTTTGTCTATCCTGGAATTCCTGTGCTGCGGGCTCTTATCTGTAGCAGTGTGTGTGCTGTAGTCTAATCCATTTGGTAAGGTAGAATTGAGGTCATGATAGCGGTACCCCACCAAAGAACTACAGGAAAATTGTGTGCTTCACTGGTGCCATACTCACTTTGACTGGCTCAGCTCTTCCCTGTGACCCCTCTATGAGGGGGTGTCCAGTTTTCTACAGATGCGAATTGGCTCTCCACTCCAACCCCCCCCTCTCCCGTCCACCTTGGGTAGGATTTTGTTTTGGGTCTTAGATGCCTAATACTTGAAGCCATCGATACCTCATGATCACACAGACTGGTGTGCTTCTTCATTGTGGGCTTTGTTGCATCTAAGCTAGATGGCGGCTTATTTATCTTCAACCATTTAAGACCTCAGATGCTATAACTTTTGACATCTGGACATCATTAACTTTCTTCACCACATTTGCTTATGTACCCATTTTGTCTTCAGCAGTCGTGTTGGGAAGGGGAGCATCACAAAGTGCCGGATTGTTAGAACAAAGTGTTCTTGTGTAAAGGGGGAACTTGAGTCAAGGCCCAATGTCCATCTGCAACCTTACTTCTTAACATATAGATATGAAGACATAGTTCTATTCTCCATATATATAATTACATATGTACATGCCTCTTTTTAGGCCTCTGTAAAAGTTTTTTTTTTTTTGCCTCCTAGTTCTTTCCTCTGTTTCCTTTTACTTTCCTCTTGTCCCACCATCATGTTTAAACTTCGTTCAGGTTTAGAAATTCTTTGCTGCTACATTGCTCTTGATGAGTCCCCGTTAGGCGTCCTGCACCCTTCCTTCCATCAATTTTAGTTCAGTCATTCCCTTGTCTGAGTTGATTCCCCATCACTTCCTTTCTCCTACCCCTTCTTCTCCCTTATCCACCCATACCTTTGCTCCCCCGCTTTTCATCTCTGAAATATGTATTCCACCTAGCTTATCTAGATAGACATGCAGATACATTAATAAGTGCAAAAACCAGACAAAGCCAAATAAAACAACAAAATAAGTCAAAACCAACAAAACAAAAGAGCAAAAAACTGAAACAAGATAACGATAACAGAAAGAAAGGCACTGACAAACATAGAGAAGCCTCTAAAGAGTTTAAGGTCTGTTTGTTGGCCTTGACGAGTGTGGATGGGGTACCATACTCTATATCCTAAGTCCATTTTTGGTATTCCCTGGGGAATTTGTCCCTCTGTTCCCCTGATGCTCCGTTGTATGTCCTCAGTGCCTTGCCCAGCATGATGGGGCCAGGCTGTGCTCTATTCCTGCACTGAGTCTCCAGTGTTGTACCCTACAATGCCATGGTTCAGTGAGGGCCACCGTGTCCCATGGTGGGACTGGCCTTGCAGTCCCCCCCATGCATTGTCTGCTCTGAGCTAGAACATCGTCCTTGGGGTGTGGTGGGCCAGGATGTCCTATCCTCCCTCTCCATTCCTTTCCACTTCTCCTGTGTGCTCTAATCTCACACGCCCCTCTCTCCAAGATGTAGACCCAGTGCTATCCTCTGAAGTTCATTCTTGGTGGGGGGGCGGTCCCCTTGGTTGGGAAATTGGGGCCAGCCCCCCAGACCTCTCTATTGATTCCCCGGTACATGCTGGTATGTTGTATTCACCTCTGGGAGTCCCAGTTGACTGACTGTGCTTCTAATATTTCTCAGCAGCACCCAAATTCTACTGCATTGATTTTCTTGTCATCTTCCTTTCCTCGATGCCCAACTTTCACATACCTATGCGGTGTCCAAGAACACCTTGTTTGGGTCAGATGCACCTTAATCCTCCAAGGAATATCCTTGTTTTTCAATACTTTAAAGAAGTCTTATGCAGCAGTTTTACTCAATGCAATGTGTTTTTTGACCTCTCTCCTGCTGGTTCCATGATTATTACTTTTTGATCCAACCAAGACAAAACAACATGGCCAAAATACTTGAGACCAACTTGCGCCATCCTAACTTTCAAGGACTGTGCTTGCTGTTATTTTTCCCAAATATATTCCTTTGTTCTTCTGGCCATCAATATTCTGTGTCAATACTATACATCAAATGCATCAATCTTTCCCTGGTCTTCTCTGTTCACTATCCAGCTTTGTGTCCAGATGAGACTGGTTTGGGTCAGACTCACCCTATCCTCATGTGCATCTTTGTATGAGATATAAGGTAATACTAAATCCATCCCTGCTCTCATGATGTTGGAAGTCTCATGGGGAGTCAACATGCATTTTAAACTAGCTGCCATTGACTCTAAGTCATGGCAGCTCATAACCCAGTGTAGATATGTGCTCCCTATGTTTTGGTTAGTAGCTGAGGTCATTAATCACTTACATCACCTTGAAACTATGGGAATGGATGCTTGGAATAGATAATCACATCTGACAATGCATGTCATGGCGCAAGTGTGCACTAAGAACGTGCCTGGGTTGTGGAGGGGGCGGGGGGGGGGAGTCAGCAAGAAGGAAACAGTCCAGACAGGGTGGACAGGTTGAGCAAATAACAGGAGAAATAGAAAGCATATAGTCTTTTCAGAGAGGTTTGAATAGACTGAAGCAGAGAATTCACATGGGCTGCTACATTATAAGAGAAAAGTGGGAAATGAGGCAAGAAAAGAAAATTGGAACCAGATTATAGCAGGAGCTTAATGCCTAGCCAAGGAATGTGGACTTTGTACTGTTGACGTTAGACAACTCTAAAGTTTTTGAGCAAGGAAGCAACATGATGAAAAGGTATTTGGGAAGATTAATTCAACATCTGTGTGCAGGACAGGCAGGAGGGACATGAATCAATAAACAGCTGCTACAGGTTATCTGAGGTTGAGGGGAATTTTGATTTTATTGAATCTGGGTTTTCCAAGTAAAATAATTTTATGAATGCCCCAAATTCTCTCACTACTTCTTGTACCATAGGAATTATCTGATGATGTAATGACTTTTATCAAGGAATGCTCTTTTGCTCTAAAAACTGAAATAAAATTAGTAGTCCCCTTCTAGAAAGATCACTTGTTCTTTCCTCCACCATTTCTTGATTAATAATGACAGGCTAACTAAGAATTGACAAGGAACTCACATAGGGTAGGGGCTTATGAAAACAAGTGAATGTTTTGCTAAGGAAATGTTTATTACTGTGGTTTTCATCATTATAAGTTAATTACAGGCTCTCAGCAAATATCCCATTGTGAACTCAGAGGTACAATCTGTTTTATTTGAAAAAGTGAAATGGTGATTTCCTTTCTAATATCCAGTTGCATTTCCTGCTATTTTAAGACCACTCAGTGGTACCAATATACTTTGACAACCAATTATCCCAGCATGTCTTTGCAGTGTATTTTAACTAGAATGCATTTTAAAAGCTTGAATTGCAAAAACAGAGCCTATCTTAATTGATCAGATGTGCATCTAGAGTTGTCTGAACATTATTGTGTAAAATCTGAATAGCTTAGCTGATTTACATGTGTGCACACACACACACACACACACACCCCTGTTGGAATAAGACACACAAAACTTGCTTTGAAGCTATTATTTGCCATGTCCCCTCCCACACACCCCTGAACTTTTTCTTCTCTTGATTTCTGACCATGAGAGGGAATGCAATGTAGCATAAAGGATCTGTGGAAGCTCATCATATGATTTGCTAAGGGCGGCTGCTGTCTAATTGTTTTAGAAGGAATCAGTTACAGGCATCGAACACCTCAAACTTTGCACATGCCATCTTTTCCTGGTAACTTTCGTTCAAAAAATGGTATGGTACATAGTCTACAAGCCAAAGGTGACTTTACAAAGTAAAAATTCTTTATATAAATAATGCCCTAGTGCCTGTTAACCACAATTCATTGTTTAAAAGCTGACATCTGTAATTGATTCAGGTCTGTTGCTTAATTTACTTTGGTTTGATTTTTCCCCCCACCCTCCCAATCGACTTCTCCAGAGGAGAAAAGTCAGACAGTAGTTACTGCTTTGGAAAGAAAAGATAAGCTGAACCTTTTGGAATGCATTCTTTTAACACTCGTTTGCCAAGTGTTACATGACTGTATCAAATTTCTTTAGGCTTTGATAATGAGAAACAGACAATTCCATAGAAAATACAACCAAGAGATTTGCAGTAATAGAGGATTTCAGAAATACACATGGTTCTAAATGGCACTGAGATTATGTGCTTTAGAGTTCTGAATCTTTTATTTTTTTCATGTTTGAGTAGGCACTATGGTTGATTATCAGGTTGAGGAAGGGCAGAGGCCCTGCCTGCTGATTATAAATGTGCATGTGTGTAAAATTTTCACACATAATATAATATTTCAAAGTTATTTTTATGGAGGCTCAGGGGTCCCAGAACTTAAACAAAACTGCTGATCGTTGGCTCCATGAAATACTTAGAAGGAATCATAGATTTTGGGTTTTTTTTAACATCATATGGAGTCATTTGCAGACTTTGGGGCTACAGATCACATAATGTTTATTTATTCAGCTGGCTTTGGAGATTTGAGCAATATTTGGAGACACATGAGTCTTTGCCTGGCTTAATAAAAATGTATACTTAGAGGTATAGTTATAGCATTTTTATATACAAAAGGTTCTCACAGGCTGAGATTGAAATCATCAAAAATGTAATTTTAGAATTAAGAGGAAAGAAATCAAACAATGCCATCTTCTTTTTTTAAGAAATCCTTGCTAGACCGTATGTTTCCTATATTGAAATACTTGAAAATGCATTATTATCTTTTCAAGAAGCCTGTGAACACTAGTTACATTATTCCACTCTGATCATCTCTGGCAAACAAGACCTAGTTCACCTTCTAAGAATAACCATTTGACGGAGATGTGTATGTTTTGTTGGTATTACTTGAACAGCTTTATGTCATAGAGCTTTCCTAGGAAAGGAGAGAGAATAAATATTTCATAGCTATGGCTTTTGAGGAACATTCCGCCTTTCAATCTTGAGGCAGTCTTTCGACATACATGCCAATCAGAAGACTGTAACAGATGCAAAATGCATCTTGTCCACTTGTCTTTGAAAATGTAAGGAGCTCAAGATGCACCTGAAATATTCATTATGTGGACAATTCTCTACGCAGAGTAGAGACTTGCTGAGTGTTCCAGTTGCTGCTTATACAAGGGGGCTTCAAAAAGTCCATGGAACAAATAGGGAAAAACATAATGACACTTGTCCCTGAACATTTTGAATCCCCTTGTATACATTGTTTAATGTATTGTTTTATTTTTCATGCCCCTAATAGTTCCTCAGTTGATGGCTTGTCAAGTACCTTTTAAAAATAATATACATGAAAAGGTTGCTTTCTTGATAGTTCTTAACAACTTCATACAACCTTTTGTATTTGGTTAGATCAGTAATTGATCTAATAGAGTATATTTTGTATCATAAATCAATTTATTTCCTTTACTACATTTTCCTCTCTTTTCTGTTCACCTACCTGCTTCCACTATTTTAAGTAGACCACTTTGTTGGGATATTATCTTTTATATGAGTTTCGATGTTGAAATCTGATTAGTATGGAGCTATTTCATAGGCAGGACAAGGGTGAATTTGTTGGGTTTTCCCTGCCAGGGTGGTTCTACTTTCTTTGCTTTGAGCCTTTTTGAGAATTGTGCCCACCCATCGACCCCAGGACCAACTTACCTTTTTGGTATTGGCTTGTCTTTTGCGCTAGTGAAACGATCATGTTCTACATAGAGGACAAATACATTTTTCCCCCCTTAGACAGTCTCATTAGTAGATAATGTGTCACCAACAACCAAAAAGAAAACTACCTCCATGTCAAGGCCAACTCGAAGCAACTGCATAGGACACAGTACATCTGCCCTGTGAATTTTGGAGATGATAAGTCTGCAGGAGAAGGAAGCGTCCAATTTCTCCCTCAGAGCAGTTAGTCGCACTTAGCAGCCCAACACTGTGTTGTCAAAAGAATATTTGCGAAATTCTATCATGTCATCTCCAGATGTTTGTATCACCAAGGCCATATTTACTATTCCTTCCTCTTTGTTTCCAATTTTTAATTCCAATCACTGATAATTATCAATGCATCCTGACTACATGTTTGATCAATTTCAGATAAAAGACATTGGTAGAATTCTTCGATTGCTGCCTGGCTAGTTTTAATGGTGGCAGCATAAATTTTAATAAGAGTTGTATCGACTGGCTTCCTTTGAATGCAGATATATTATCCTATTATAGTAGATCCAGCCCTATCTTCCAGATCAGACTTGAAATGCCCTTCTTGACAATTAATGCAATGCCATCCCTCTTGAATCTGTCATTCCTGAAGTAGTAAACCATGTGATGGCCATGTGATGGCCAAGACCGGTCTATTTCAGATCACTAATGTCCAGGATATTTATACACATGTCGTACTTCACCACTTCCAATTTTCCTAGACCCCTACTTTTTCCAATTATTAGATTAATAATTATTAGATTAATAGATATATGCAGTTATTTCTTGAGTATTGCCCCATCATCATGGAAGTTCCTGATGGTTTTACTTCATCAACATCATTATGTGAGGGGGTGTTTTTTTTGTTTATTTTTGGAGGGAGGGCATCACTGCCCTCTGGTGGTCATGGGAGCTTCCCAGCACTGCTCCTGAGAGCCACCGCTGGATTTGAACCACCAAGCCTGCAGGCCGCTGTCCCATACTCAACCACTTACGCCACTGGGCCTCAGCCCATCATCAACATTATTATGATCAACACTATTTTGAGATTGCAGCTCTTCCTCAGTCATATTTTGAAGGCCTTCCAACCTGAAGGCCTCAGAGTCTAGTACTATATCTCACAATGTTTTGCTGCTACTTGTGAGATTTTCAGTATCTGGCAATGTTCCACTGCTGTTCATAAGGTCTTCAGTGGTTAATTTCTCAGAATTGGACAACTTAGTCCTTTTTGGTAGTCTATGATTCGTCTGGAAGTTCTGCTGAAGTTTGTTCACCTTGGCTGGTTCTGTTGATATTCGATATGCCAGTGACATAGTTTCTGGCATAATAGAAACACACAAGCCATACAAGTATGACAATGGACACACCCGGAGTGGAAATAAGAGACTTTATATCACCTTAATCCTGTCTATTAACATAATAGAGAACTTTCCCCCAAATGGGATTTTAGCCACAGGCACTGAATCCAGAAATATAATACCTCACATAAGGAATTATGGCTAGAAGGTTGATATTAATTGACTACATCACAGTTTTAAAATGGGTGGAGCAATGGCTTGGTGGTGTTACATGTATACACACACATGCACACACTCTTCCATTACTTGACTTAAAAAAAACTACATGTTAAAGAATTCAGGGTCATAGAAGATGACAAATTAATGTCATTTTACCATCTAATTCTCTATTTCTTAAGAAATGTAGGCCATCATATATTATTTAGCAGTAAAACAATTAGAATTCCAACAAATCTTGCCCAATCTAATGACAAATTGGGATATATTTTTAACATTTTTCTATCATCTTTTCTTTTTTCTCATTCCAATATTTTAGGCTTCTTTTAAGTTTCATGAATAGCAATACCTAGCTTTGTTATAGACCAAACTGCCCTAAGAAGTATGTGAATAAAGAAGAATAAAATCACAACATTTTTTAGAATGTGCCAGCAACTACTGTAGATCATTTTTATAAGCTCTTTCACTGTAAAAATAGAATTTAAAAGATGCAGATGTTTTAATAATTGCTGTTTAATTGCATATAGATGTTCATTATGCTTCTTTTACTATTATTACTTAATTATTTTGATGATTGGACTGCTGTTCTATCTGCTTTAAAGCCATAGGACTCTATTCCCAGAGGACTAAAACATGAGACATACAGAGAGAGAAACTCAGATGTGTTTATTTTGTATGCAAAAAGTTTATTCCAGGGAAAAAAGTATGGAATATTTTAGTTCTTATTGATTTATCATTAAGGTATCAAGAGAGGTCACAAAGGTGTACAAACAAGACAAATTTAACTCAGACATCAGAATCACTGCTCATGTGAATAATGTATTTCAGGTATACATAATGAAAAAGGTGAGTTTATTAAAAATGATGCAACTACCTTTAGAGTTTATATGTATCATTTACAGTTAAATATATTATTTCCTATATGACCTTTTAAAGACATTTTAACCCTAGATTCACACTTTATGAAGCTAAGAAGAATGAAATCAAGGAAAAGAGTCAGCAGTTCAGCTAAATCTATTCATTCCATCAGTGCCGTGAGGAAATAGGTTGTTTCTGTCACAGTGCTTGTTCCTTCGTTGGACTCTTAGTCATCTTAGTTGAACTTTCATACTTCTTCCAAGAACTGTGAACAATACATTTTTAAACAAAGTCATAATGATTCTATTGCTTTCATGAAGATTTGTTAATACTAACTACTAAAAAAAGTCAAAGACAGTAAATATCATGCATAAAAAGCATAAAGAAACTCTACATTGGTTTGAGGACAAATAGGAAGTGTAAATTACATTCTGAGTAGAAAATGAATTTCTAGTGATGTTAGGCAAAAACAAATTGTAGGCTAGAGAAACCTAATGGTTCTCACGTTACCTGGATAGGAAGGCAATATTTACACCAATTTAGGTTCTTGATGTTGTACTAAAACATCTAGTTGTAAGCAAACCTGTGAAGTAGATACCCTGATTCTAACTCCCTTCCTCAAAGAGCCTACTATCCAGAGTCCTTTTTCTCAATCCAAGGCTCTGAGGGGACCTAAGCAGAGACATGGACTGGTGTTTTAAGTCCCCCAACACATGAACATTTTCCTGTCCTGACTTCTTTACCTCAATGATTCTCAAAACTTTTCATTGCTGTTCATTTAGGGATAAGATGTAGACCAAATGTTTCTACATTATTATCTCCATGATGGAAAAAATTAATTGGGGGAAGAACACTGTATCTGGGCTTAGAAAGCCCAATCTTTCTCCCCGGGGACTGAGCGTGGTTTGGAAATGGTCACCATGCAGTCTATGGTGCAGGGGTAACCACTATATCATGAGAGGGAGATCAAAGGATAATGCCAAATTTTAACCTAACTTCACCTGTCACGATCTACTTCCCAATGCCTTCTACACCATAGCAAGGCTATTCCCACCCATATGCATGGTCAGAGGGGGTTTACCAGGGGCTTCCTTTTTGATCCCCTCCACTTTACCAAACAGTATGTCCTTCTCTGGGGACTAGGTTCTTCTGACCAACATGACCAAAGTACGTAAGACAAAGTCTGGCATCCTTGCCTCTGAGGAGCACTCTGATGGTACAGATTTTTTTATGCATTTGGAAGTCCATGAAATGTTCCATATTCTTCTCCCCAGCACCACATTTCAAATGTATTGATTCTTGTCAGTCATCCTTATTCAATGTCCAACTTTCACCTGCACATAAGGCGACTGAAAATACTACAGCCTGGGCCAGGTGCACCTAAGTCCTCAAAATAACCTGGTCATACAGGCTATTCATGGGGCTTTTGATCACCAGGTCAGCAGTTCAAAACCACTAGCCAATCCATGGGAGACATATGGGGCTTTCTATTCCTGTATAGAGAGTCCTAGACACTCACTGGATTGGCTCAAGTCTATCCTCTATAGTAGCTATGAGTTAGAATGGACTCGTGGCAGTTAGTAGAAAGGGGCCTTGTGCAGCAGATTTACCCAATGCAGCTTGTTGCCTGATCTCATGACGGTTAGACTGCTACTTCCATGAGATTAATTGTGGACCCAAACAAGACAAATCCTTGACATCTTCAATATTTTCTCCATTTATCTGATCTACTGGTCCAGTTATAAGGATTTTGATCTTCTTTACATTGAGTTGTAATACATAATGAAGGATCCAATCCTTAATCTTAATCAGAAGATGCTTCAAGTCCTTGAGGATCATCTATTAGCCTCTATACAATTGAATGCTGTTCAACTGAAAGTGTCAAAACTGTGATTTCTGCCCATCAGATTGAACTTTTAGTGTAAGTCAGTGAGCTTCTTTGAAGGTTCGGACCCTTGGTGCAAGAGCTGCTCCCAGGAAGAGGTCACATTTTCACTCTGTTATTATTGAGTGCTGAAGATTAGAACATTGAAAAATCCACGTGTATTGGTTCCATAGGGCTATTTAGCAACCTAGAACTTAAAGCTTCATTACCTTGCTACATCACCTCTCTGGAGACAGGAAATTCAGAATAAGACTATTGACAGAGTGATTCTTTCTCTAAAGGTTCTAGGGGAAGACTGCCTTGTCTCCCCGACTCTGTGATTGTTCCAGGTACTCCTGAGCTTGAAGCCAAAATCTCTACCTCTATAACCACTTATTTTTCTCCCCTCTGTTTCTTTCTTTCTGGATATCTTTTTATTTTTCCATAAGGACACTTGTGAATGCATTAGGACTCACCTTATTCCAGCATGAGCTCATGTTAAGATAACATCTTCAAATTTTATATGTCCAAACAGGGGTACATTTCCAAGTACCACAGGTTAAGACTTCATCAGATCTTTTAATTTTTTTAGAGATAACATTTCATTATGTTTTAAGTAAATTTTTGCACAGCGTGTTAGGTTTTCATTAAATTTTTGTGCACACAATTCTGTGCTATTTATCTAGAGTCCCTCCCTTTTTTGCCCTCTCATGTTTGCATTTGGATGTGTTCTCCATTTGGAATTACATAGTTGATTAAGGGTGCATATTACCCACCATTTTCATGGATGATATTATTTATTTCATAAGCCAACCAATTCTATGCTTGAAAGATAGCTTTCTCAAATAGCTGCAATTACAAGTTCAAAGAGTATCTTAGACCAATGGTCTCTATCTGGGGTTCCTCTCACCTCTATTCATCCAGTTGATGTGGCCTTTTATAGGAATTTGAATTTTATTTTGCATTTTCCCCCATTTTACCTAGGGACTTCTGTTGAGTCCATGACAAAATCAATCAGTCATAATAGCCAGGAACATCTAATTCTGCCGGTGTCATGTGAGAAGAGAACATGGCATTGCATTATTCTTCTTGATATGATTGAATTATTGAATTGTATGCTATATGGAATGTGTCCCAATAAAACTGTTATCTTTTTTTCAAAGAAGAGGACATTGTTTGTGTGGAAGTCCTAAGGAGTAGCCTCTTCTTCAAGCTTTTGAGATCTTTCCTTCTCTTGTACTCCATGTGACTAGCGGTCAGTAGTAGGTCTTAGTTACTCACACACATCAGATACTGCGCCTCTAACAAGAGTGTAAAATGTCATCTCTTAAGAATTATGTTATACCAATTGACTAAGTTGTCCCTCAAATCTAAAGTCCCATACCTTTTGACTGAGTAAACTGAACCCACAAAATTTACTGTATTTCATATATACTTTGTTAGTTATATGGATACACATACAGCATACACGAGCATGTGGCTTGTGTGTCCATGTGCATATGTGTGTGCATGTATGTGTGTGTGTGGAGAGAGAGAGAGAAAAAGCATTATGTACAATGTTTCTCTCTCTGTCATCCCTGGTAACCATCAAAGAACATTTCTTTCTGTGTGTGTATATATATATATATATATATTTTTACTTTTTTTAATAGTGGGATAATACAATATTCCTCCCATTTTGATTGATTTCATTCAGTGTAATGTCTTCCAGATTCATTAGGCTTATAATCTTGTTTCCAATTCCTCATTATTCTTTT
Organism: Nesogale talazaci; assembly: GCA_004026705.1. Lineage (NCBI taxonomy): Eukaryota > Metazoa > Chordata > Mammalia > Afrosoricida > Tenrecidae > Nesogale > Nesogale talazaci. Next base: position 72,627 of record PVJH01004271.1, read on the forward strand.
TGTCTTTCAATAATTTTATTGGGGGCTCTTACAGCTCATATAATATCCAATACATCCTTTGTATCAAGAAAATTTGCATGCATGTTGTCATTTCCAAATATGTTCTGCTTGAGCCCTTGGTATAAACTCCTGTTTTCCCCTCTTTTTTTTTAAATCAGTCCATTGGGGGCCCATACAACTCCCATCACAATCAACACACACGTCAATTGCATGCTTGCCAGATATGCACAGTTGTTACCATCATCACCCCCAAAACATCCTTGCTACACTTAGGCCCCCAGTACCAGGTCCCCATATTTTCCCTTCCTCCCCCTCCCCCTTCTCCCATGAAGCCTTAATAATTTACACATTGCTATTACTTTTTTATATCATACTCAGTCCACTGGGTCCCTTCACCCACTTCCCTGCTGTCCATACCCTAGAGAGATCATATGTAGATCCCTGCAATCAGTCATCCCCTCCACTCCCTCCTTCTCCCCACTCCTGGTATCACCACACCCACCACTGGTCCCGAAGGGATCATCTGTCCTGAATTCCCCGTGTTTCCAACTCCAATGTACACCCCCTGGTCTAACCGGGTTTGCAAGGCAGAACTGAGATCACGATAGTGGGTTGAAGAAAGTATTTGGGAACCAGAGCAAAGTTGCATACCTCATTATTGCCACACTGTACCCTGACTGACCCCTCATTATTCTTTAGAGTCAAATAGTATTGTATTACATATGTGTACAATAATTTGTTTATTCATTTTCCATTGTCACCCAGTTGGGGGACACAATTCAACCCATAACACTAGGTGACCAACAAAAAAGAGAACAATAATCTTATTCCTTAAAACAGAGATTCCTCTTGTTCTTCAAACCAGGTCTTACCATTACAACACAAACCAAGGAACCAGAGCAGGAAAAAATTAACGGTGACAGATAGCAATGAAAACTGGTCAGATCAACTGACATTGATTAGAAATATAAAAACTAGAGCAGGTCTGGTGGGAGAGGGCATATCAGAGAAACTCAAGATGATGTCCTTATGATTTTAAGTCTGATATCTTAAAACACTGTGACCTCAGCAAAGAGAGCTCTAGAGATCCTTTACTGGAATTTTCTGGTATTTCAATTGCTCACACCCATTTAAATTAGTGTATATCAAAATATATTCTACTTGACTGAAGACCCCAGATTACCAATGTCAAATTAATGGACCACCATTTAGCTTTCCGTTTTCTTCAGTCTTATGACTTCAATCAGGACTCTTGGTGGCAACTCCTGGCTTAAACATGCCCAGTCATCTAAGTTGTTTTATAAGATGAAATTGCTATCTTCGCCCTGTTATAATTCCTAACTACATTATTCAAGTGCTTCAAGAATCCATTTTAAAGCATTTTTATACCGATGTGGTGTTTACAAAGAAGAAACATATTTAATACACTTTCTCTGAGCCACAGGGTTAAGTTGTACTGGCGTGGAATAGCATCATGTTACTTGGGACACAAACTTAAATCTTTCTAGCTGTTTCTACCAGCTACTGCTATGATACTAAGAAATATATGAAAGTAGGCCTATTCTGAACAGTTCCCATTTTGTTTTCAAAGAGAAATGGACATACATTTAGGTTACTCTTATTGTTAATTTTCTTTGGAAAAAAAAGTTTTGTTTTTCTGTAGCATTTTTTTGAAGGTATTGAAGAAGACAAAGAGAGAGAAGCCATACAAATGTTCTATTCAGAGTTTGTTTTAGACCAACATGCTAGGTTTTCTACTAAAAAACTGTCTAGTTGACCCTGAATTCTCTTTGTGTTTGATCATGGGCATACTGACAGTACCATCAACCACATGCCTACAAAGATGGTAAAAATAAGGGGTTGACGCCTGACTAAAGCACTTTCCTCATTGATAAAATTGGCAGTGACCTTAATCAGTGACTCTCTAAGCTTTTTAGCACTGACAGAAATAACCACTTTTTTCCACTCTGTCTATTTTCATCAGACACTTTTTCCCTCTCATCTTCAGATATGATACATGTCCCTTTAGAAATCTGCTCACTGCACTCTTCTTCCACTTTGATTCTTATCAGAATCCTCCCAAATATGTATTAAAGAAAACTTGATGGAAAAAGAAAAAAGTCCAAAGTAGTTTTTGTCACCGTAAAATTAAATATTAAATTATTATTTTAATTTAAAATAAGTAATTATTCTCCATAAATTGAGATGCTGTTTCTATCTTCTGTCATTTTCAAGAAACCTGGGCTGTAGTTTTAGCTAATGCTAAATCTTCTTACCAAAATCCATCCAGAACTTTCTAACATTATGGTTAGCTGTGTGGTATTCAGCGGCACGTAGTCTAATTCACAATTAAATGAACCACACAACCAAAAAGGAGCCGAAGTTGTGCTAGTCTTTGAGCTCTGCTACAAGGTTGGCAGTTCAGACCCTTCTAGTGAATCACAGGAGAAAGATGTGGCTTGTCTCCTCCACCAAAGACTTAGCATTGTAGAAACTTAATTTTGGGTTTGTAGAATTGACTAGATGGTGGGTAGGTTTGGGATTTTTTGTTTTTTGTTTAAACAATAACAATACTTCACCATTAGTTTTTTTAATATAAAAAAGCACTGATCTGGGTTATTTTGGTAGCTGCCTTTATTGTAAATCCTGAATTTTTAAAGTGTTCACTGAAATTTTGTTTTCATAATTTATAGATTCAGGAAGGATTATTTTTTTACTAATATAAGAAGTCTACGAAGTCTAATTCCTAAATCCTTGCATAATGTTTAACATCCCTGTGGTAGACTGTTTTTCAGAAAAGAAAAATATGGTTTGCCAGGGTGAATTAAGTGTTCTAATTATTTAAGTCAGCAATTAGTGCATTCTCTAAAAGAATATAATTATAGTCAATAAAGGAAATATACTATTAGTATATCAAAGTTAAATGATTATAATTAAAATGCTATTGTATCTGAGTATTGATGTAATATTTTATTACTGATTTTGTGTAAACAAAAATGACATGTTAAAAATTAATGGCAGTCAATATTAATATTAGAACCCAATTTTAATACAACTCTATTTTAAAATAGATACAGATGCAAATAAACTCTGAAAATTTTTAAATCAAAGAAACCATTTTGATGATTAAGGTGCACTCCATGGCAAGTCATGGTCTTTTAAATCAACTACCAGGGGGTACCCCAAAAAAAGCAGAATTGTGTTGGGCAGAGCAGATGTTTTGTGTTATGCATTTTCCCCTCTAGACGAGAAGTGAGCGACTCAATCTGAGTTAGTGCACCCATTGGTGTCTCCTGTAAAGATTCTCTTTGGTCACAGTAAGTTTTTTTGTTCCAGTAGTTTTGCTTTCACTCTACTAGGAAGAAAAATTTCTTCCCCAAATTTTGCCAGGTGGAAAGACTATGGATCCTAACAACATTATTCCACTAACTTCCTTTGGACTTATCATCTGGGAGGAATCAATACCAGAGAAGGACATCGTGTTTGATGAGGTAGAGGACTAGCGAGGACATGAGCAACCCACACAGCAGACTAGAACATGTTTGGGATTGTAAGATGGATTCAGACCAGGCAATATTTTGTTCTATTGTATGTAACTGGTCAACATATATTGGGAGGGATACAATGGCAGTGATGTAGCTGAAGAACAGTAATACCACACACACTCATTTTCAGATGCAAACAAATTTAAGTTGTTACAACAGTTTGAAATTCCAACCCACAGATTCTCCTCAAATGCCGTGAAACCTTGGACTTCCTCTACAACCCATTCCCAATTGTCAAGACACAAAAATTCTCAAACTCCCTGTTATTTGCACTGATTATTAAAATACAAGGGATTAATTCCAAAGAGCTAATCATTACTTGATGTAATAGCACTGTCCTATAACTACAATCTCTAGAATCACGAGTGATCATTGTACCAGGCTTTCAGTGGGACAGCCAGTAACTAGAAATATAATGAATGATAGAAGCAATTGACTATATAGACTGCAAACTATAAATCATGGATCTGTGATGTAAAAATTTTAAGTAATTAAATTAACTCATTAAGAAATTATAAACACATGTAATTTTATATTTTCAATCACCTCAGATGCATGTGAATGTTGGACATTGAATAAGGGAGATTGAAGAAGAATTTGAATTATGGTGCCAGTGAAGAATACTGAAACTACTATTCACTGCCAAAAGAACAACAACAAATCTGTCTGGGTAGGAGTCAGTGTGGTAGTGACATAAGCTGGTGTCAATTTAAGGATTAAGAATACAGGTGTGGAGTCTAGCCTGTCAATTAGGATAAAGCCATTGAGGCATAGTCTTCTCCTGAGGATTCTGGGAACTCTGGTATTTCCTCCTTAGAGGCAGGAGTCTCTCTCTCTCTCTCTCCTCTCACTGCCTTGGAGACTCTCTACTGACAAGGCTCACTCTCTAGAAGCCACATGAAGCTTTCCTGAGATGGTCAGAGTTTCAGAAGTTTCAGAGCTGACAGAACTGCATAGAGACCCCTGCCAGTGCTGAGATGTTTATAATGCCATTGGCTCAACAAAACTTCTAATCCACTGTCCTATGATCTTACATTTGGCGTCATTGCAGTATTTCATGAGTCTGAAGAGGACTTAATAGATTGGTGTTGGACATATGGACTAATATCAGACTTACCAACTTGATTTGGACTGGCATAGGATGTTTTCTCAATATTCAATTGCTATTGAATTGACACCTCTTTCTTATGCACATATGAGTGTGTTCTTGAATTTGTTTCTCTAGTCAACCCAGACTAATACAGTCAGAATGCTTCTTAAAAGCAAGCATGATGGGACTTCATCTCTTTAATTTTAGATATGTTGTCAGGAGACCAGTTCCTGGAGAAAGACATAAGGCTTGCTAAAGAGGAGGGGCAGTGAAAAGGAAGAAGACCTGTAACAAAAGGGATTGACAATGACTATAACAATGGGTTCATACATAAGAACAATGTGAGGAGGATCCCTATGACTCAGAACCAGCTCAATGGCACTAACAACAACAAACATAATAGGGAAGCTCACTTCTCATTGTTTAGCTCAAGATGTTCTAGCATGCCTAAGAGCATCCCTCAAAATAACCATGAACCAAGGAAATTGCCATCAAATCAACTCTGATTGAGGTGACCTTTGTGTGGCAAACTAGAACTCTTCTCCATATAGTTGTCAATGGCTGATTCTCAATTTCTAAAGTAAATTACCATGCCTTTCTTCCTAGGCATTTCTTTCTTTCTTTTTTTTTAAAATAGATCATTTTATTGGGGCCTCTTACTGCTTTTAAACAGTACATACATCTATTTTATAAAGTATATATGTACATATGTTGCCATAATTTTCAATTTTTTTTCTTTCTGTTTGAGCCCTTGGTATCAGCTCCTCTCCCTTCCCCCTTCCCTCCTACATGCTCAAGGACCCCAGATAAATGATAAATTATTATGCCACCCTCTGTCTCCCTTCACCGATGTTACTATTATTCATTCCCTGAGGGAGGGGGGATAGTTATACATCAATGTAGTCAGTTTCCCATTTCTTTCCCCTTCTCCCCCCACTTTCCCCTACCCCTCATGGTATTGCTACTCCCATTACTGACCCTGAGGGATTCATCTGTGCTGAATCTCATGCGTTGAGAGCTATACCTATACCATGTACCTGCCACAGTGTAGCAGTGTTTGTAAGGTAGAACTGGCGTCATGATGGGAGGTGGGGTGGAGAGGAAGCAGTAAGAACTAGAGGAATATTGCATGTTCTGTCAGTGCTATGCTGCACCCTGGCCATTTTGTTCTTTCCTTTTGACCCATCTTTGAAGAAATGTCCAACTTTCTGCAGATGGGCTTTGGGGTCTCCATTCCAACCTCCATCCTTTACATTGATAGGTTTGTTTGGGGTCTTCTAGTGTCTGATACTCTTTCCTGTTGACACCTCATGATCACACAGGCCAGTGTGCTTCTTTCGTATGTGCTTTTATGCTTCCTTTCTAGTTGATTGCTTGTTTAACTCCACGTCTTTAAGACCCCAGATACTATATCTTTTTATAGCTGGGAACCATAAGATTTCTTTACCACATTTGCTTTTGTACTCATCTTGACTTCAGTGATTGTGTCGGGAAGGTGACTATCGAGGATGCCAGGTTAATTGAACAAGTTGTTCTTGCATTGAGGGAGTACTTGAGTAGAGACCCAATGACTATGTACTAACATATTTCATATTGAAATATATGTACATAGACCTATATGCCTATCATTATATATTAACATATTTACATATGTGTATGCCTACATTTAGACCTGTATAAATGTCCTTTGTCTCCTAGCTTTTTCCTCTGTTTCTTTTTCCTTTCTTCCTGCCCCACTGTCATGTTCCACCTCGTTCCACTCTCAGGACTTTCTCTTGGCTACATTACCCCCAATAAAATTGTCAAAAAAAAAACCTTTTAAAAGTACCAGGTGTGTCTGCTGATCATTCTGAATATTTTCCAATCTGATCTGGTGAAACTCCACACCCTCCCCACTGAATCCGAGGCCTATTTGGGGGATTCCTAGGGTACCTCGTTGTTTTGCTTCCCTTGCTGTTCTGCTGCACTCCATGTTGTGCTCTGGTGGGCAGGGGCCTGGAGATGAGGAGGACGAGTGTCAATCTGGGCAGAGTTCCCACTCTGTGTCTCCAATGCTGGACCCTGAACCCCTGTGGGTCAGTGAGGGGACACCATGTCTCATGGAGAGACCAACCCCATAGTCCTCTCTGTGCATTGGCTGTCTCACTCTGTTCTCCACCCCCTTAGTTTGCTTCCCTGTGGTCTGGGCAGACCCACCGCTCTCCCCGGGCCTGTATCTTTCATGCTATCTTCCGTAGTGCATTCTTCTGGGGAGGGGATTGACGTACATCTTCCTGCACATTTCTGGATGGCCTTGAAATTCAACTTTTGATTAACAGCCAAGCATATTAATCATTTACACTACTCAGAGACTCCATAATCAGAATAAGGACTTTCCGTTCCTGTGTGGGTCTTGTGTGGCAACCCAAAGATTGCTGAACTACTCATGGCCTTCCATTTGAAACCACCAGCAGCTCCATGGGAGAAAGACAAGGATTTCCACTCCAGTAACCTGTTATGGTCTAGGAAACCCCGAGGCAGTCACTGAGAGTCAGCAGTGATTCCAGGGTAGTGAGTTTGCTTTTGAATTTGGAAAGACATGACCTGTAAAATTTGATAGTGTCATTTATGTGTAATGATCAAATGTTGCACCAGCCCCATCTCCTATGTTTTTCATCATTGTGTCAGAAAACAAAGCACATAACCACTTTTTAGTATTAAACTTGATGGGACTTCAAAGCATGCAGCATTTTTGATGCACATCCTCCATTAACAAATGTTCTTTACCTGCCTTTTTCTTTTGACTCCATCCTCCCCTGTGATTATTCCCCTCCCTCTTCCCTACAACATGTGAGTCTTTTTCTATCACTATTCCTTTACAGTCTCTTCTCTCTCTGTCTCTCTCTCTTTCTCTCTCTCTCTCTGTCCCTCTGTCTCTCTTTCTCTCTCTGTCTCTCTCTCTCTCTTTGTCTCTCTGTCTCTGTCTCTGTCTCTCTCTCTCTCTCTCTCTCTCTCTCTCTCTCTCTCTCTCTCTCTCTCATCAATCTCTTCTAACTCTCTTAACTTCCATGACCACTTCTCTGAGGCTCACAATTATTTATCTCTGCTCTCTGGCACACAGTCAAGAAACAAACAAAACCACCATCCCCTATCACATTCTTAAAATTCTTTGTGTCCATTTGTCTTACTCAAATGAAATCTTCTTTAGGACTGGGCCCATGTTTGTTTATTCATTTCTAACATGGTGCCATCTATTAACCAGCTCAACTGCTAACTGAAAACTTGGAGATTCAAGGCAGTCAGAAGCAGCTTTGAAGAAAGGCTTGGTGATCCACTTCTGAAAACTGTACCCTTGAATATCTTAGGGAGCACAGTTCCACTCTAACAGACATGTATTGGTCACTGTGAAGCAGAATGGATGGTTGGTTGTGTTTTGTGTTGTGTTCTGTTGTTTTTCCTTATCATAATGGCAAGCACATTGTGTGATTCAATCTCAAGACCCAAAGAATAGCTTTCTTTCCATTTCCCTTCCTGTCCATGATTCCTCCCAGGGTATGGTCATCCTAGAGCCTTAACTTCTGAGTCTCATCTACTCCATAAAGCATTGCCAATTATTTCTGTTGGAAGCAACCTTCTCTGTGTTTTTTATAGGACTGACCAGGTGGGCATATTATAATATTTCTTTTTCCAGGTTTTATCTAATTTCCTTGAAGAAAAAGTCATAAATTCTATTGACACACATCCCTCATGCTGCCTCGTACAAACAAAGGTAGCCATTGCTTATTCAAGAATATGTTTAAGTGAATGAGTTTTTATTTTATAATTACATAGCTAGATCATATAATGAAGTAGATACTCTTATGATAAATAAATACCTTATATCATTTTTTTTAATTTGCACTGTCTCTCCAGGTTTATACCATTGCTGGGAAACCCTTGTGAACAAATTGCCACACGATTGAGGGAGAAGATACCTGTAGGTAAGTAGCACGTACACTTTTAAATCTTACAAGACTCCCTAAGTTCATGTATGCCTGTCTCTCTTTGACAGTTCTATGTAATAAGATTTAGACACATATATAGTCAGATATATATTCTCTGAGTGATTGGAGAAAATTGAAGAAATGAAGAAATCTTTCACCAAAGCGTGACATTTTACATACATATTGGCATGAAACCTTCCACTCTTGACTCCATTCTGTTTCTATTGATTTCAGTGTTTCTAACAAGAATTTCTATTTTTCATGGCACTCATTGACATATACTGTACCTTTAGAAGACAGCAAACTATAAAAGGTAATGCTCCAATCCTGTTCATCGAGGCCTCCTCCATAGAAGCAGACGCTCCTTTAACGGGCTGAACACTGCCAGGTCCCTAGTGTCTTTCCCTGATCATTGTGGCCCTTCCAGCCCCGCCCTTTCCTCACTGCACACCTTCTACTCCATTGACAAAAGTTTGTTTAGCCTGTTTTTAAACTTGATATGAATGGAGGAAACCCCTTTTCCAAATTACTTAAAATTAAGGTAAAATTCTAAAACTTAGCTTGAAAACCAAGTGGTTGTTCTATGTAACAGCTGTTTTCCTAGATAATTCAACAGCTAATTGGAGTCGTTTTGCTGTTATTCTTAAACCCAGCAAACATCACCTGTTTTAATTAAGGGTCACTGCTGATTAAGCAATCTACTGATTTTCGCCGCTCATATGTGTGCTTAGTAAATTATTGCCTGCCCAAGATCAGGAAAGGTATTCATCACATCAAATGTTTATAGCAACTCTCTTTTATAATTAGAGCAAAATATTTTCCATTTGTATTGACTGATTAAATTGGTAATTAACACAGGGTGAAAATTTGGCCCAGTTTCTCAAAAGAAACCAGGAAAATGGAGGTACACATATATCAACCAACAGTCTAATAATACATCTGTTCAATACTTTATTGTATTATTAGAATAAATGAGAAATAAGATCACCTTGATTTAAACTATATTTGCTGCTAGCTATTCTAGAGTCTTTAAAAGAGTCTCATTCTCTGCTAATTTTAGGCATCTGAACCAAGAAATGCAATTAAGACAGTAACAGTTCAAATGCTTTACTTAATGATTCAGATACTAACTTATTGATTGGGATCCTGAAAGAAGTGACAGTACAGTTTCTACCTATTCCAAATACCTCTAGGGGGGAAAAAGTTGTAGTTCTTTTATACTACCATTAAATGTCATGGTGTCTCATCCTACTTGATTAATTTTTATCATAGGGCATCTGGAGTCTTTCTTGAAATTAATTTCTGTCATCCAGATCATCTTCAGTGTCATTAATGATCTGCAAATCACAGGGTGCTGTTTTATCTAATCTTGTCCATTATCATTATATGTGAATAATCTGTTCTCCAGAGGAACTTCATGACTTTGCTTCTAAATTTTAGGAGATATTCAATTGAAAAGGGGCTGTGGCATTCTATATACATATGTCACCTCTCTATGTTATTGAATTTGTGTTGAATCTATCTTACACTGTGTGGTATTTGAATGTAAGATAAGAATTTCAGTAAATAACACTAATCAAACTTTTTTAATTATTCACATGCCTTTTACTTACATATTTTATAGGACATGTAGGCTGCAAAACTTTTTGTGAATTGAAAGAATAAAATTGGTATTAAAAGATACAAGGTCTTTGTTTAATTTCATGAAAAAATCCTGTTATCTTTTAATGTCAATTTTGTACAAACTTTTTCATTCCCTTGGTATAATTTGGCAAGGAGGCCTGGTGGCATAGTGGTTACACATTAGACGGCGATTCACTTGGCGACCGGTTTGAAACTAGCCGCAACTCTGTGGGAGACAGCAGGGGCTCTCTAGACTGGTAAATAGTACCAGTCTCGGACACTCACCAAGGGAAGCATTATGAGACAGCATTGGCTAATGCCAGTGAGTTTTTTGATTTTTATAATATTTGGCAGTGTAATTTTAAAAATGTGTTTGTCCCACACCCCCCCAAAAGTTCATTGAATATATTCTATCCCGTTATTATGTGCACAAGGGTGAAAATCAAGACATTCTTTTTATAATGAAGGCAAAGAAAGACCAGCACAATTAATAACTTCTCTTTATTTCTCAAAATACATAGTAGCAATTTTGCTGAGGTAAAATGCGCAGACCTGATGTATGAAATTCAGAAATTTTCCGTAAATGTACACGCTGACATCATCAATATCTTAATGAAAGTGCCACTATTTCCATCCCCCAGAAAAACTCTCTCATGCCATTCCCTTCTTACATATCTAATCACTAATTTGTATCTTGGAGGCATTTTGCCTGTTCACAAAATTCATTTAGATTTAATCATTAAATGTGTGTACTTTTGTCTCTGTCTTCTTTTACTCAACATTAATGGTTTTCGATTTATCTCTGTTGTTGAGTTAACAGGTATTTGGGGCTTTTTAAACAATTAGGAAACAATGTAAATTTATTGACAGCATGTCACCATTTCTATATCATTTTCCTATGGATAGATATTTGTATTATTTTCAAATACTAGTGAAGCTACTATAAACATTGTTGCTGAAGTCTTTTTGTGGATGTGACCTATTCTTTTCTCTTGGGTTACCATAAGGATGACAGAGTTCTAAAGCAGTCAGTATATGTTTAAACTTATAATAAGGTATTATCTAAGGGGTTGGTCTGAAAGCAGTTTTCTTTTACATTCCCACCAGTAACACATGACACTTAGATTTGCCGCCATTACTTTTTTCCTCAATGGTTTTATTAGCACATAATTTGCATATCGTAAAGTTCCATAGTTCAGTCACTGAAAAATCCCACAGAGATTTGTGCAATCAACTTTACTCTTACTGTTCTTCAACATTTGGCATTGTTACTGTTCTTGGTTTTCATTTTTCATTTAGCTTGTGAGTCTAGAGTAGTGATCCACAACCTGTGGCTCAGGAGTCAGATGCGGCTCCAAAATGAAAATTGAAAAAATTCTGAGGATAGTTTTCAGATAAGAGTGATTTCATTTGTTCACAGAAATATATTTATAACTCTAGAATGGTTTTTAACTTGCTGAGAGGGACAGGATTGGCTCTTCCATTTCAAAAGTTTTCCAACCCTTTGTCTAAAGTATCATCTCACTATAGTTTTTATTTTCCCTGCCCAAATAACTATCTATGGAGGAGCCCTGGTTATATGGCACGGCTGAGAACTGTCAGGTCATCAGTTCAAAACCACCAGCCACTCCTCCAGGGAAAGGTGAGGCTTTCTTCTTCCATAAAGAATTACAGTCTTGGAAACCCACAGGGCTAGGTCTTCCACTTTTACATGGCAGCTATGAGTTGGTATGGACTCGACAGAAGAGAATTAAGAATGGATAGAACTCTTTATTACACAGAGCAGCTATGAGCCATCACAGCACTGTAGGTTAAGGACTAATGGAAACATTGGATGGCACAAACAGTTTGACAGTTAAAACGGGATATACTGACTCAGAGATTGAGGATTTGAGTCTACCAAGATGCTCCGTAGCTATACTTATTAGAAACCAGCCATTGAAAACCCATTGCTACTCTGTGTTTCTGTTTGATTCTTTCTTTGTTTCTTTGGTGGGTTAATTGTTCATATGACTAATGATACTGGCTTACAGCAGCCCTATCATAGAAAACCCCTCTGGGTTTTCTAACCTGTGATTCCTGGCGGGAGTAGAAAGCCTCATCTTTCTTTCTTCAGAACCTGGTGATTTTGAACTGCTAGCCTCATGGCTAGCATCCCAACGCATCACCATTTTCTGTGTTTATCAGCAACGAAGAAGAGCCTGCCGGCAGAGTGGCTCTCAGTGGCTACACGTTGAGCTTCTCACTGTTCCCAAAGCAGTTTGAAACCCCTGGGGGCTTTCTTCCTCCACCACGAGTCAGTCTGGAATGCCCACAGGGGCCCTTGACTTTGACCCACAGGGTCTCTGTGAGGTGGGATGGACTTGATGGCACTGAGTTTGGTTCGGCATAGAGCCGCTATGAGTCAGCCGGTCAAACCCAGCAGCAACTCTCTGAGGGAAAGACGAGGCTATCAACTCCTTTAAAAATGCACACCCTAATGCACCATGGAGGTGTTCTACTTGTACCAGCAATTTGTATACCTTCTTCTTTTTAAAGTGTCATTTTAAGGCATTTGACTGTATTGTGGACATAAATATTTTACCACATTGCCTGTCACTCCAAACATTCCATGCTATCGAGTCAATTGTGGCCCGCTAAAGGCAGGCTAGAACTGCCTCTGGGAGTTTCTGAGACTGTAACTCATTAATGGCGTCAAAAGCCCTGTCCTCCACACCCAGAGAAACCTGGAGTTACCAATCCAACAGTTAACGACTACACCACCAGGCTCCCATCCTTCATATATCACAAACAGTTTCTTCCCACATGAGATTTATATATTTTTGTAAATGTGTTATATTAGATAGGGTGCTCTAAAACAAAACCAGGACACTAATAATCATATATGTATTATATAGATAGAAATCTAATATAAGAAATAAACAGTTAATTAATCTATAAAGCAGTACGAATGGTTTGGTGCAACTTCTGTGAGACACTGGCTGTCTTTCAAGTCTTAAGGGCCACCAGGCAGTCCTCTGTAGAGCAATACAAGCTATCCAGCCACAGGCAGCAAACAACAAGGCAGGTCACCAACAGCCAGCCAGATGACAGGTCCCAACAGTCCCCAGCTCAAGAAATGTACATTCCAGTTGTGTGGCCGTGCAGGGCTTGAAGGAACTTCAATTTACAGCAACACAGTTCATAGATAAGAGGTGTTCCACAGGTAGTGAAATGTGCCAGTGGAGGCAGAACAAGCAAGTCAACTGGCTGCACACTGGTCCAAAGATCTAAGAGCACAAGAGAAAGGGGACGAGGCTCACCAAGTCATTTATCTCTCTGCCCTTCACTTAATCTCACATGTGTTCATTGGCCATGTTGGCAAGACAAACCAACATGTGTCTTTGAATGACTGGAAGTTTTTAATTTGGATGTCATTTCATTTAACTGTTTTTGTTTTTAAATGATAAGTGCATGTGTGTCCTCTGTAGGAGCATATACCAACATCAACCTTTAAAAGTATAAAAGCACCATTGTTTAGACTGTTACAACTAAGTCTGAAATGTGAGGTAGGATTGAAAGTAGGAGAAATGAATTTTTTCCTGCATTCTCTTTAGCATTTGATGTTATTGCTATTTATTTTTAGCAGTTCCGATAGGTGTGTAGTATTGTCATTAGAAGTTTAATTTACTTTTCTTAAGTGTACGATTATGTTGAACATCTTTTCAAGTGCTTATTTACCAAATAAGTATCCACTTTGGTGAAATGTTTATTAATCTTTTTATTGTATTATTTTTTTAATGTTGATGTCTTCATAGCTTTTCTATACATGTGACTAGGAAAATAAGAGATTTGAAAATATTACCTCCTAGTCCGTGCTTATACTGATAAAGGCTTTCACAGAGCAAAGATTTAATTTGATGAAATAAAATTTTCCTTATATAAATCATGAGTTTGATGTCAATTGAAAAATTCATCACCTAGTGTGACATCCCCAAATTGTTCTGTGTTTGGGGTCTTTTCCCCTAAAATTGTTACATTCTACAATTAGGCATATGCTTTATTCTGAGTTAACCTTTTTTTACAATATGAAGTAGTCAGTGTTCATTTTCATGGCCTATAGATGTCTGTTCATTTATGTTTGATCATGTTTCCCTTCTATTCTTGAGATTGGATATTTCTTTTTATTGCTTTTGAAGTTCACAAACCCTTTCTTCTTCAGTTCCCAATATTTTACTAATCTCCTCCAGGGAATTTTCCCTTCACCTGTTTTGCTTTTGACAATTAATATTCCTCTGTCTATTTATTTGCTGTTTTTTTCTTTTCTTTATATCACTGAGCATAATTATAAATTTATAATAACTTTTTTAAAGTTCCTGCCTGCTCCTTACAAAATCTAAAACATTTGAGGTCTACTTAAATTGATAGCTTTTGGTGCTTGATTATGAATTACATTTCCCTCTTTCTCACAAGTCTGTTTAATTTTAAGTGTATGCTAGGTAACATGGAATATTTGTCTTCCTGAGAACTTTGTTCAGCAGGTAAAGATCATTTCTTTTTTAAACTGTCAGGATGACCTCATGCTTTTTTGGAGTAGCCTTATTTTTCCTTTGTCTTATGTCTTTGGGAATAGCCCTTATACTAAATCTTGGACTTCACCACAGTGCAGTCTCAATGTCTGAGATGTCCAGCATTACTCTATCATTTAAACTTCCATGTATCTCTTTCTTATACAATTAAAAATCACAGATAACTGAGATGTTAGCTCTCCACTTTGCAGCAAACAAACCTTCTCTACTAGGTAATGGGGGTTCATTGCTAGGAATTTTCCTTCTATGGAGGCTCTGCATGGATGGAGGCCAATGCACCTCCTGTGCCATTTCATCTCCGTCTGCATGTTGCTGTGATGCAGAACTGGTGTCAGTGGAGCTTGCAGAAGAAAGCAGACTCAGAAGAAAAATGTGCTGATGGATCATAGCAGCCCCATCCCAATGGCTCTTGGGAATGGTGTTGGGCCAGGCTGCATATCAGTTTATTGTGTATCTTGTGGTCTCGGTGAGTCAGAAATAGTTTGGCTGGAGTCTTTCCCCCAGGTAAGACAACATCAGTGGAGGGTTGACAGGGAATTCTCATGCAGATTTCTGATTCTACTCCCTCCTACCAGGCACAGTAAGAGATTCCTTCCTAGTAAGCTACCAGCAAATTCTAAATTCTTCCAGCAGCCCCAGGTCTCCTCTCTGCTTTTTTCTACTTAATGACAGCACAGTGATTCTTTTTTGCTCTTCTTCCTTATATACAACCTAGAACTACTGCAAGGTGCTGGGGCAGGAGAAAGATGAGGCTCCCAGAATGTGCTTTGCTGTACTCAAGAATGACAGCCTTATGTTTCTTTTTCTCCATGGTCTCAGAGCAGCTGTCTTGTATAGTTTGTGAAGTTGCATTGTTGTTGAGGGTGGAAGGAAATTCAGTGGGAGCTATTCCATCATAGACCGAGATGACTTTCTAGCCTCATAGCATAATTTAAATGATAAATAAAAGATTTGTAAACTACTTCTGGTTTCATTTTGGTGTAGTGATCATCAAATATAGCCAAATAAAACATCCTCCAGTTTGCTATAAATATAGTATAAATAAATATAAATATAAATATATTTATAAATATAAATATAAATATTGTCTGGTTTTCCTAATACATTTTCACAGTTCAAGCCTATTGGTAATTATTCACTACTTTGTTCAAAAAAGCAGCCTAGTTTTGCCATGGATACCCAACTTATAAATCTTCATCATATAAGTTCACTCATCTCTTATGCCAAAGTGTGTGGTGGCTGGCAAATCACACTCCACAGCCAGCTGTGTCACTTGGAAATAGCATCCCTCCCTTGGACAGGCCAATGTACAACAGCTCTGCATGATCTTTCCTCTCATCCACATTCAACTAGGGCCAGCTTCACCAGGACCAACTCTTCTGAGTATCTAAGATCTGATCGTTCATTGACATGACCCACAAGCTCCAGAGAAAGGGCTAGCTTTAATCTAGTATTTAAAACAAAAAAAGGAGCACACAATCAGGAAGCTTCCATGACCCCAGAGGATTTGCTTGTTCTCCAGATAGTACATGTTTATTAATGCCACCCTGGGAGCTTCCCTGATCCTTCCGCTTCCAAAACCTTCATTGTCCTCACCAAGGACTCAGGATACATTACAGCATGTCACCTAAGTCTTCCTTAGCAATAGGCCTGCACATGTTCCTTGGTGGTCAGGCCAGCCTTCACTGGTTTATCTCAAGCAGGAATCAGTTCTCAAGAACCAGGACCATGGCCAAAGCATTTGTTGTGAGGAGATCCCACACCACCGTGTCTCTAGTGCTCTAAAATCATTTTAGGTGTGATTACAATGATGTAATGTTTAGAAATAAACATTAGCACATGTGTAGAAATAAAGTGCATAGTAATACTTTGATAGGTTCCCTTTTCTTCTTATATAAAAAAATACTCCCTATGTGTGCATTTACTCACAAAGCTCTTCCTTTTCATTTTTAGCACAACATCATTTATTACCAAAAAATAAAAAATTGTTCTAACCTGTCATAATGGATGGGGTCAACTTTATGAATTCTGCATATATGCTCCATTCTTGATACAAGTATGACACTGGACAGACACACCAAAGTGCTATTAGGAGGAATTAAGGTTTATTGTTGTCTCCATCCTCTTATATCAGTACTTCTGACAAACTGACACACGACCAGGCCACTGAGGCAATTCGGACTCTCTCAGGCTATCAATCTTTCTCCTATGGGGTACTTTGTGGTGCTAATTTCTTTTAGAAAAATGAAGAAGAATTTTAAAAAGGGGGGAAAAAAGAAAAATGAAAAACAGACTAATCTCAAGAAATTGGAGACTCAAGATACCCCTAATGTCCAATCTTCCAAGATGCTGTTCTGCTCCACTTCCCCAGACACCCCCACCCCCTTGAGTACAGTCCCTCATGAGCCTGGTTTCTCAGGGAGGCTGCAGCACCCACAGAGACTCATGAGACTTTGAGGCAGTGTCTCAGGTGGTAGTGGGTAATGTTCAGTCTAAATCCAAGGTCAGACAGAAACAAGCCAAGTGCAAATGTTCACAAGTCACAGCAGGTCTTGTTTTACCAAAGCTCAGTCAGGAAATAGAGGTCTGGATTTCCAGGTAAGGTGGTGTGAGTGAGACTATACCCCATTGAAGGAAAACAGAGGGTGATATCTTACGTCATACCTCTACTAAGGTAGAGTCAAAGATGTTCTCAAGGAAATAATGTGGGGAGATTCCCATTCTGTAGAAAGGTGGAGACTTAAAATGTCCACAAGGAGTCAAAGGCTTTGTTCACATCCTCTACAAGAGTCAGGTCTAACTGCCATCCTGACCCTGTCCATTGATATAGTAGTCAATGCCCAGAATTATGATACATCACGTAAGGATTTGTGGCTAAAAGGACCATAATCATTAACTATCACTCATAGGTTCGAATCATCAACCTTTTGGTTAAAAGCCTAATGTCTAACCCACTGGGCCACTAGGGCTTCTTTTTCTGACAAAACGAGTTATTTCCATTCCAGCTATTGTTTTCTGGCTTCCTGAAAATCAGACGGTACCTGGAATATGCCAAACACTCTACATTAAAACATTTATGCAAAGAAGCATGTCCCATATGCTCCGACACTTGGTAAAGAATGAATTACTTAAGTAAAACAGCATTTGAGGGTAAATGCGGTACCGCCGGCCATAAATATGCCTCCTCTTGTTGAAGAGCATCCTGTTCTCTGGACGACACTTCTGGCCAAGTCATCAAAGCCTCAGTGGCTTAGTAAACATGATGTAGAATAAGCCCTGTTCATTGTCACTTTCTTTGAATACACCCCTATTTAATGCAGACTGACAACTTGAAAAGTTACCTAGTTATTTTTCAATCCCTGAGTTGCATATCACATGGAAGACAGTAATGCATGTTGAACTTTCAAGTCTTATGCAAATATGCTATATTTTTTATATATCTCCTGTTCAGTGAGTTATTATTTTTATGTTTTTATATTGGAAACTATTCACAACCTATTGAATGTCAAGCTGATACCAACAATGAAATATAGCAACACCTTTCACTAAGGGGAGGATTTTCTCTTATGGGAGTCCTTTCAGAAGATTCAAACTGTTAATCAGAGGGCCTTATGAGGAGAGAGAGCAGCTTGGGTGCTGAAATGTGTTCTCTCTGTTTTGAAACATCCCAAAGAATCCTGTCAGCTCTAAGTTTCTATACCTAGTATCTACTAAATCCGATCAGACCATTTTTATATAACTGTTGCAAATGTGTTTTTTTGAATGTTAAATCTGTTTCTATTTTTCAATCAATTTAAAATGTGTAGAAAAAGTGTTCTGATTGTATATTATCCAATTTCCATCAGCTGCCGGAAGGAAATGCTGTGAAAATCTGTGATTTAAAACCCTTAAAACTTCTGCTTGAAATGCATGTTTTGTTAAGAACATTAGATATGCAAAGTATTTTAAACAGAAGTTTGATGTCTTTATTAATAGCATTTAGAAGTTTTAGGGTTTCAGATATTCATAGTTTCTAATCTCATAGATTGACAAGGTCATATATTTAAACCTCTGTCCTTTTTCCTTTTAGAAATAATTTGAACTGTAAACTGCATAATTTGAACTGCTAAGGAAAGAGAAATACCTAATCTGTATACTGTAGTGCCACCCTTTCCAATGTTTAGTGCGGGGGGGGGGGTGAATAAATATGTAAAACACCATAAATATCCACAAACATTTACTTTAAACCCATCATGTGTAAATCACTTGCCAGTTAGCTGGGTGAAATACACAGAACTGGCCTTATAAATGTGGTCATGGGAATTTTAAAAGTTCATGGAAAAGTTAGACTAAATGATAATGAAAATTTTCTCATTAATTTAAGCCCCCTTATATGATCTAGTAAAAAATGAATAAAATTATACTTGCTAAAAGAGAGACTTACTTAAGGACAGTGGAGTCTGGAAGGAGAGTTTTTCTTTTTACAACTGGAGGCTACAGGTGACTTCCTGGATAAAGTACAGAAGCAGAGGATAAATAACAGGCATTCATGAAGAAAAAAATACTGAATGAGAAAATCAAAATTGCAATCTTGACTGCAATACAATGCACTTTGTTAGCTTTAGGCAACTTTACATACTATATGAGAAAAACAGTGGTTAAAATAGAAAACTAATGAAAACACCTGATTTTCTTTTACATAGCTATATTTGGATGCCTGGCAATTAAAAATAAAAACAAGAAGCACAGAAACTGTTAATAACCACTTTTATTCCTTTATTGTTTTTTTTGCCTTTATTTCATATCAACTTTCACCTAGTATATCAGTAAGATTTACATTCATTCACAACTAAAATGTCATTGTTATTTATTAAATGCTGTCGAGTTACTTCCCTGTGTACAACAGAGGAGAAGCCTCACACCATCCTGCAACATCCTCACAATGACTGTTGTGTTGAACTCGTGGTTGAAGCCCCTGTGTCCATCCATCTACTCGAGGCTCTCCTCTTTCTATTGGTTAGGGAGAAGGTCAAGTAAATTCATGCCCCAAACTATGGCATCATATTGTGTAAAATACAAGGATTGCTTTTTCAATGTACAGGAATTCTCAAAGCATAGAGCCCTGTGATACGATTAGGTCAGGGGTCGTCCTAACGTTTCACTCTCCACTCCGATGACATTGGGTCAGGTCCAAGGGAACAGCTGGACCTGTAATCAACACATTTCAGACATGCAGCGAGGGAGAGGGGCAGCCTGTGCCAGTACTGCTTTTATCTCGCTGGCCAAGCACTCAATAGTCTTTTGAATGGGTGTGAGGCTGTGCTGAGAAAAAAAAAATCCAGGGTTTGTTATGAAGAAGGAGATATTTGCAGTTGAAGTAGTTGCCATTCCTACTCGACTCTCTCTTTTTTATATATTTCTGGTGTGACTTATGGCATTACTAAATTTTAATAAGCCATACTGGTATTTACCCTCACATAAACATTGTTGTTTACAGGATTGATCTATCCTGGACTCCAAAGAGTCCACTCAATTGTTAGGTAGGCCCTCCCCATTTATGTCTGGTTATATGAAGATTCTGAAAGAATTCATTGAAATTGCTGAACCTATTGAATGACCTGCTAGAAAAAGAAACCATCACTGCAAAGTTGAGAGTCCATAAAATGTAGTAAAAATGTCAGTTTGATGGAGTGACACAATTGGCAAACACAATAGTTGGACAACCACAATGAGGAAGAAGGCTCAGGACCAAGGGATGCTTTGTTTCATTACACACAAGGTCACTGAGTCTGCCCCAATGTGATGCAGGTAGCAGCCACCACCACATAGAAGGACAATGAGAATGATGGCAAAGTGGCCTCGTGACGATATCAATGTAGGTGTTGTTACACGGAGGGTCGATGTATGGATGAGTACAGGATACAAAGAGGCAACAGGTGTTGCAGCTAGGTTGATAGAAATGAACAACGGGAAAGGATGAGATGAAGAGATGGGGATGGGTGAAGAGAAGGGGAGGAAAGGGAGGAGAAAGATGACAGGAGAGGGGAATGAATAGGAGGAAGACATGAATTCAGGAATCAGACTCTTAGGCTCATCTGATCCAATCACAAATCATATCCTTCTGTATTGACAGATAATGACTTTTTTTTCTTCAGTAGAACATATCATTCTCCTCCTGAGTCATCATGTATTTGGAGCCTTTGTTATTTGTAGATAATTATCTATTCTCCCATTTGTAAATGATGGTCTACCCTGGCCAGCAAGTTCATTCTTACTCAGTGACCATGCACCTTAAGTGGAATCCCGAGGGAATTTTTCTCCTTCTTCTTCTTCACATACACTGGCTTCTTCATTTACTTCTTTATAAGAAGGTGGCTCTCCAGCTGTCTATCATTTATCATTTCTCTCTCCTGGGTACTTCTTATGTATGGGCTGGCCTTCTAGCTCTATGCTCTGCAGCTGCCCTTTCTGCTGTCCATCATGAGAGGAGCATGTGTTCTAATTACTTCCTGTCTCAAAGTCAAGACTCAGAGGCCTGCAGAGTCAGATAAAATAGCCTCCTGGTGGTGGGTTCTTTCATGTACTTTGTATGAAATACAAGTATATACTCCTAGGACAGTGGTTCTCAATCTTCCTCATGCCATGGCACTTTAATACAGTTCCTCATGTTGTGATAACCCCCAGCCATAAAATTATTTTTGTTGCTACTTCATAACTGTCATTTTGCTGCTATTATGCATCGGGCCACCCCTGTGAAAGGGTCCTTCGACCCTCACAGGTTGAGAACCACTGCCCTAAGGCAATAAAAAGCAAGAGTATTACTGTTTAACTGCTGCATCTGCAGCAGTATCTGTAACTTAAGTACTTAAAGATCAATATTCAGTATAATTTTACACAATACATTCCTACTTGGTTTTTTGAAATTTTTTTTTTTTGGTTTTAAGAAATCACAGCCCTCCAAGAAGGAAATTCTCTGAAGATTCCTTAGAGACAGGGATTACCAATAGTTACAGTTTAAATTGTCTTCGATGACTCTCAGAACTGATTTAGAGGATTTAAATTCCCCACTTACCTCCGGAATATCTATATTCTACCAGATCTGGGGAGGAATTAAGTGAAGGTAGAACAACCATGAAGGGGAGAATGGAAGGCTGTTTAATAAACAAGATGCCAAAGTAGTGATCTTGCCCAAAATCTATGCTCATAGGAATACAATTAAGTCTCTATATTCTCATTTCACAGTTTGAAGATGTTATTTTTATAATCCGATATGCAGCACTAACAGTGGCCAACAATGTAAAGATTCCTTCTTCTTAAGAATATTCAGTACTCATCTAACTCATGAGGCAGTAGAAATCACCATGTAGAAGTCCCAGATGTGATTTCTATGATATTTAGCAGAGGCCTCTCACTCTTATTCCCACTTATAAAATTAGTCGATATACTTGTAGTGCTTACTTGATTGCACATTCCAGAGTGATACATCAAATATCTGCACCTGCAAGCATACCTCCATGAACGTACTGAAGTTAAAAGGGAAGCATTTTTTAACATGTTCATATCGGGTTTTTGAAAATAAAGTAAGTGACTTTTTAGCATCTAGAAGTTATCAAAATTCAACTCTTGCCTAGTCAATGGGGATGGGATAAATAGTATGGGATTTTCATTTGCATTGCCCTTCCTGTTCTCTGAAATAATTTATTATAATTTTCATGAGACTTCATAATATTATTCATTCGCTTCATAATTGAAACATTGTGAAGGCTGCCTCATGTTGATTCCTGACCTAAACCAGCCAAAGGCACCTTCGCCAACGCCTGCTCTCCTTCCTAACGAAGGAAGCCAGCACATTTGATATCCAATGACATCCTACCGGATGAGTCAGTGCTTGTGTATATATAAAGTGGAGACCAAATCCCTGACTCCTTACAAACATTGGTGGGTGAACTGCTTTTTGAACCAATTTTTCAAAAATTTGAAATGTTATACCATGGAGAATTGAAAGATGATTATCGTGTCAGCTATTCGATGGATTCGTCATTCTCTCATAAGGTATCACTGAAATGCAAAGTGTTCATTGTACTCGTGATTACTACACATGCTTTCAGTAGCAGAAAGAAAGTGTAGTGACACAAAAGTACTCACTAGCAGTAAAATTGTCCGCTTCTAAATTAAATCTTCTAAATTAAAATAGGTATAGTAAGATCAGTCTCCACATCTTTAAAAATAAGTCACCTTCAGAAAAAGAAAAGAAAAACCCTTGTTTTAGTAGCACATGTATGTAAATTTGCAAATCAGTTCCAATGAGCCTGGCGCATGGTAATCCCTTTCTCCTCTTGATGAGCTCGGTGACATCTACATAACATTGAGCATGGCTCCTCAGTGCCTGGCTGGCAACCTCAGCCCGGAGGGAGCCACTTAAAATTAAGGTCTAATTCTTCTGTACATGGGTTATCGAGCCTTTGTGGTTGTTTGAAGTCATTTTGATCTGCTTATACTATTATTTCACCCAAGCTAATCTGAGTACGTAATTAGAAGAACCCACTAGCCTAGAAGACTGTGCTATATCCTTCAGAAAGAAGATAGAATTCGATGGGAAATCTTCAATGTAAAAACACCACACACACACACACACACACACACACACATACAATTTGGATCTACTCTGCTTCACATTCCCAGAGCATTTTCGTTAGCCATTTGATTGAAAAGATGGCACATTTGCAGATATTATTTTAGAATAATAATTTTTTTTAAAAAAATCTGCCATTGAGTCAGCTCCAAACACTGTATGGAACATCTTTCTCTCATAGAACAGCTATTAGAGGTCTAACATTGATGTAGCAATGCCACCACAGCTCCTTATTTTGAAAAAAAAAAAAAAAAGTTTAGAAATCAGTCAGAGGCATAACGATTCAGTTGGTTGGGTTGTTGACTCGCTAATATTGTGGACCTGATATTAATATGAAGAGACTCAACATAAGTACCTAAGAGTGAAAAGTTAATGGAGAAATTAAAGACATTAAGATTAAACATATCCATTCAAAAGATAGTATATACAAACAAAACCTCACTGCCATTGAGTTAATGCCAACTCCTGCTGACCTTATAAAACAGAGGAGAACTGTCCCTGTGAGTTTCCAAGGATGTATATATATATTTTTTTTTTTGGTTATTAAGTGAGTCTTCATTGTTTTCTTTTGTAGTTCTTAACTTGCTGGGCAATTCACTGCACCACTGTTGATGTCATGAAGGTGGCGCCTATCAACATTGCAGCCCACAGACTGGGCAGTCCCCAGGAATTCTTTAATGGTCCCTGAGAGTTCTCGGGCCAAAGATCGGTGCCGCATGTGATGGGCAATGCCGACGATTTCATCGAAAGTGACATTTCCACTATGCTTAATGTTTTTCTGCTTCTTTCTATCCCTGGGTGGTTTCTTGAGGGTTTTGATGATAAAGGCAGAGGCAGAAGGTACCACTTCAATCTGGGCTTGTCTGTTCTGAATGGTCAGTTTCACAGTAATCCTTAAGCCTTTCCAGTCACCAGTTGCCTTGGCAATGTCGTCACCAACCTTCTTTGGAGACAAACCCCACAGGCCGATCTTGGGGGTGAGTGCGGACATGGCATCGACTTCCCCGCCGGTGCACCTTAAGTACACGACTTTGATCTCCTTGGGGTTGAATGTGGGCGGCATGGCAGAGGCGGCTGTTGTCGGATGAACCCAGATGCGGAATGACCGAAGAAAGTTGCAACGAACCCTCTTCAGAGCCAAAAGAAAGTTGTAACTTTTTTACAGAAATAGAAAGCCCAAAGAGCTGGCTGGTGGTTTTGAACTGCTGACTTTGATGCTAGTGGGCCAAAGTGTAACCTCTAGATGACTAATGGTCCTCTAGGAGTCAGGTAGATAGCATGTGAAAAAGCACATTTGTACGGACATGAATAAATGTCTTATACTAGAGTAATAATATTAGAGCCTGCAAGTGACTAATCATTTGTCCAATACTGTGCTGGATCCTGGGCTACATTCTCTTATTCTTGATTCTATTCCCTTTGGCTTGTTTTGAGAAAGACTGGTGGTGCTCTGGGTTAGAATGCTAATGGCTAGCAGACTCACTCGCTGCCGTTAGGGAAAAGCAAACCTCTCTACTCCTGTAAAGACGTGTAGCCCTCCAAATCTAGGTATCAGTCCTATTCTGTCCTGTCTGGTCGCTGTGAGTCAAAATTGACTTGATGGCAAGAGATTTGGGCTTGATTTGCTATGATTGGCATGGGTAGCACTGATGAAAACTATGCCGAGTCAAATTTAACTAGACCTGAGTGTTTTTCATGGACAATAATAGAACTTCGTGGGAGATCACTCTGCTTGCTGGGTTTTCTGACCTGGGCAGTCAAAGGAACTGGTGGCAGTAATTGTAACATGCATCAAACCAAACCCACTGCCATTGAGCCCTTGAAACTCAGAGTGACCTTGTAGGACAGAAACGGACTTCCTCTTTGGGTTTCCAAAGTGTCAGATAGTCACAAGAGTAATCAGCCTCCTAGCTATCCGTCTTTGGACATTTCTGTATATATTTTATTTTGTCTTCTTCGGATGACCTTTGAAATGGTCTAGTCAACTCTTTCACTTTCGCATTTCTTACATTTCCTTCAGCTACTGTATGATTAAGAACAATTTTCGGAGTCTCTTCTGACACCTGCTTTCTTCCTGCCTTCCTTCTTTCTGTCTTTCTTGTGATTTTAATGGCCCAGGTCTTTCCTCGTGAAGGATGTTCTTGAGATCACCCTGTAGCTCATCATTTCTCCTGTCGTTAGTATTCGATAGTCAGATCTTTTCTACAGGAGTTCTCAAAAGTCAGGCCAAAGACCTAGAGTTCGAAAACAAAACAAAACAAAACAAAAAACCAAAAACATGTTCAGCATATCTTAAACTGAAACATAGCCACAAAAGAATCAAAGCCTTGCGTGGCGATATTGGAAGAATACGTCAGAAGAATATTAAAGGTGCAGGAAGCATTAAAAGGAAATGAAAAGAACACACAGTCACCGCACCAAAAAAGACCTAGTCAACAAGCAGCTGGTTCAAGAAGTAGCAGGAAAATGTGAACCAATGGCTCTGAATGAAGACATCCAAGCAGTGCTCACAACATTAGCCAAAAACAAGGTTCCAGGAATGGATAGCATGCAAATGGAAATGTTTCTACAAACCGATGTCGCACTGGTAGCATTCACTCTGCTGTGAATTTGGACGGAAATTTGGACGGCAACTACCTGGCCAACTGCCTGGAAGAGATGCATATTTGTACCCGCTCCAAAGAAATGTGACCCAGAAGAATGCACAAATTACAGAAACTATCATCAATCTCACTTGCAAGTAAAATGTTGCTGAAGATCATCCAGTAATGGTTGCAGCGGTACATTGCAAGGGAACTGCCAGAGACTTAAGCCAGACTCAGAGGAGCATGCGGAACAAGGAATACGATTGCTGATAACAGACAGATCTTGGATGAAAGCTGAGAAAAATGTTTGCTTATGTTTTATTGACTATGCCAAGTCTGTGTGTATCATAATAAATTATGGACAACAGGAAGAATAGAAATTTCAGAACCCTTCACTGTGCTCATGTGGAACCTGGACATGGATCAGGAGGCAGTTGTGCAGATAGAAGAAGGGACTACTGCGTAAGGTGTGTGTCTGGGGTGTGTATTCTCACCCTATTTATTCAATCTATACGCTGAGCAAATAAGCTAAGAAACTGGACCAAATGAAAAAGAATGTGCCCTCAAGATTGAAGGAAGACTTCTTACTCTGTGATATTCAGATGACGCAACTTTTCTGATGTGGAGGAGGACTTGAAGCACTCGCTGAGGATGATCAACTATTGCAAACTTCAGGATGGATTAAAGCTCATTATAAAGTACATAAACCAAAATCCTCACAACTGGACCAATAATTGACATTGTGATAAGCAGAGAAAAGATTGAAGTTGTCAAGGATTGTGTCTTGCTTGGATCCACAATCAGTGCTCATAGAGTTTCAGTCAAGAGATCAAAACACATATCGCCTTGGGCAAATCTGCTACACAAGATCTCTTGAAAGGGTTGAAAAACAAGAAGGTTACTTTGAGGAATATGGTAGACCTGAGCCAAGCCCTGGTATTTTCAATTGCCTCCTACGCCTGTGAAAGTTGGACACATGAATAAAATTGATGTGCTTAAACTTTGGTGCTGGCAAAGAATCATGAACTGCCAGAAGAGCAAACAAATATGTTTTGGAAGAACTATAGCCAGAATGACAGGACTTCTTACATACTTTGGACTTGTTATCAGGAGAGACTATTTTCCAGAGAAGGACATCATGCTTGGTCAGGTGGAGAGACAGTGAAAAAGAGGAAGACTCTAAGAAGCATGGATTGAGGTAATGACTTCAATAAAGGACTCAAACATACGAGCGATTGTGAGGATGGCAATGAACCACAGGAATCACAGACAGTTTCATCTTTCTCACGTGGAGCAGCTGGTGTGTTCAAACATCTGGATTCATGGTCAGCAGCTTAGTACTTAACCCACTGGGCCACCTTTTCACAAACCTGCCAGTACAATTTCCCCACAATTTAGTTTCAGATTTTATAGCATATTTCCTAGTAACAATCGTCCTTGACTTTATTTCTCATATACTTGCAATGTCTATGTTTTTGCATACTTTTGATTGAGGGAAAACTATGCACACAATTCAAAAAGTCAAAAATTGCTGGGTGAAAATGCCAGCATGTAATTTTGAGTTAATTCTGGAAGTTCAAGGTTTTAGTAGGAAGACCATATGTTCTCAAAGACTTCCACATCCCCCCTGTTTGCCTGCTGAGTTAGGCTGCAGTACCCTGACTTTCCAGGCTCTGATTCCAATCTGAGGAAAATCCTTTGTAGAAGACATCTGCTCAAGTTGAATAACACATTTTAAAGAAGGTACAGAATCAAAATAAGAAGAAAATGGACTAATTATTCTTCTACATGGTGAGTAAGTCATTACATTTGGTCCTCATTACATTGTGTACTCTTGAGCTTCTGCAAAAAAAAAAAAAGACAGAAAGAAATGTTAAATTAGAAATGAAAAGGAGAGCCTTTTGTTTTTCAATGTATGACTATCAAATTAGTCTCTTGAAATTGAAAATAATTCCTAATCCTAAGAACTGCATATAGTCCTTCAGTCTCCTGGATTGTTTTCTTGATGCTAAAGCTTGAAGAGCGGTACTTGTGTACATCAATATCCAGCTGAGGCAACAAGTCAAAAAGGTAAACCCACAGCCATGGAGTCTATGCAAGTTCATACAGGATAGAGTGAAGTTTCTCCTTCAAGTTTCTAAGACTGTGATTCTTCAGGGGAACAGACAGGCTCATCTCCATTGAATCAGCTGTTGGGCTTGAACTGCTGGCCTTGCAGTAAGCAGTCCACAGCTTAACCCACACCAGCACAAAAGTGGAGACAAAAGACTCAAGTTATCATCCTGGCTTGGACCTGCTTATTACCTTGTACAGTTGACATTATATGGTTTCATTTGCAAAAATAGAAGTTCAGCGCATATTAATCCTAAGACTTAACTTTGTATATTCCATTTCCATATAATTATAGATTTCTGTTTATGAAAATAACTTCCTTGGTGGTTTAATGATTCATTTACTTGGCATAACAGTTTTAGTCTACCAGAACCAATAGGTGAATAAACGTTTAAATTGGAGGCTGTAGTTCAAGTTCAGAGACAATTACTCAAGAGAATCAAAATAATAAACTCTCAAAAATTATAAGATGGGTTGATTTCAAAGCAAAAACACCAGTCAAATTAACAATAGCTCTTTCTCTACATTATTAATTATCCATTTGTGATTATGCTACTATATATGTTAATGAGGCAGCTCTTATTATTCAATATAATGATGTTTCATGTTTCATTTTGTATTCATGAACAAGTGAGCATGATTTAATAATATCATGTTTTCGACAAATATTTTTGTTGTTCTGGTTCTTCTTGAGTAATTTGTGTAGGTCGAGGAGCATTTTAAAAAATTGATGAGAAATCATGTTATCATCACAAAACCAAGGAATCCTACAGGGTAGAAAAGAGAAAATCAATAAAAGATTTTGTACTAAAACTTCTGCAGTTAGATAATTGTTAAGTGGGTGATGATATAGATTGATTAATTAATGTGTTTGATGTCATTTTAGACAGATGAAGAAAATTTCATCATAACACCCATGTTGTGCATGCTCTGAAAATTTAATGCCACTCTGTTGATGAAAAGGAACTTCAAAAAGTTTGTGGGAAATGGAATTTAAAGATAAGCTATGTAAACTTTGCTTTTTCTTTTTTAAAAAATCATTTAGATCCATCAAGGTAAAGACATTGTTCTATGTCATACCAGATATTTAATCCATCTCTAAAGAACTGAAAATTCCAGAAATGTAACAATGCAAGGACAGTCTTTTTACATTACTACTTTAAAAAAATACATATTCCCTTTAAAGATTTATGAAGATCAAGAAACGAAAAGAAGCCAGGAGGAACAAAAACAGCCATGTAGGATGGATACCTAATCATATCCCATCAAAACTCCCACACACGATACTTGGATGAAAAAAAATGAGTAGGACATTGTGGTGATGAAGAAGGATTCTGTGAGGGAGCGCTCCTGTACGTTTTCCTGCTACTTTTCAAGCACTAATAATAAGCAGATGCTATCATTCTTTGGCCCTCCAAAAAGTTACAACAAGCAAAATATGTTGGATATCCTAAGAATCCCTTGCCCTTGACAATCTGCTTTTAACTGGACCACTTTGACCCCTTGGTGGCCAATGTTTCCAGGGTGCTTTGCTTTCAGATTGGAAAGCTGTGCTCCACCACCTATTATAATTCCTTGAATAAATTGTCTTGCCCCATTTGGGGAAAGATCTACTCTCGTCGTGTTTGCGTACGCATTGAACAAAGATGTCTTTAGTGTTGACTATTGTTTCTGTTCTTCATAGATGATCCTCTTCAATTGGGGCAGGACACAGGTTAATTTCCTTTGCCCAGACTGATGGGATGGTCCATCATTGCAAACTTCATTTTCAACATTGGCTTACCTTGTTATTAATTTGTAAACTGTTGATTTTCTTGGGACACTGTCCCCTTAAAATGTTCACAGAGCATCAGTCACAAAGCACCTCCACCCAAGCTTCACCATAAACTTGATGTTTGTTTTAGCTTCAATTTTAGCAAAATCTGTATTGTTCTGATATGAACTCTTTTCAAACTGATGTCATCTCCATCTTAGTGCCTCAAACTAGAACCTTTTTTGGACATATTACCTAACAAGTTAATATGAGTTTCCTTTGGTGCAAAACATTTTTGAAATCCGTGCAGATACTTTCAATGAACACATTACCCATAAATTTTTTGAAGAATCAAATCTATTTGTTACATTGCAATTTATTTATAGTTCATCTATTTCAGAAATAATGAAGAAAATATAATAAATTGAGTTAAAAATAGATAAAAGCATTAATACCAGGACAAGGAGACTATAAATATGTTCTCATAAGATGAGCTCGTTTCTGAAGCACATGTTTCATTTTGATTGTTCTGGTAGTCAGAGCAAGCAAAGGAGCATGATCAGTTATAAGTTTCAGGGGGTTACACTGACCCCCTGAAGGTAAGTAACATAGTTTGATTAAGAATACTACATGGTTGTTCTCCAGGCTAAATTCTTAGAGACTAGGCTTATTGTTTATAGCCTGAATTCTAGTTGAATCGATCATTTTTCAATGACATCCTGGTAGATTTCTTTATCTGTTGATCATCAAATCTAAGTTTGCTTTCCAGATAACTAAACAGTTAAGTAGTGAGCCTGACTAGCTCAAGAACTCCTGTGAGAAATATAAGAATAAGACAAGTGAAAATCATTAAATTCAATTACCAAGTATTTTCTTTAAAAAAACAAAACAAAATGATTTTACCTGAGTGTTTTTATAGTTTTCCCTATCATTTAGCTTGTCAAAATAAAATCAAAGTATTCTAAAATGACATTTCAATCTATTAATTACTCCCACAAAGCAAATTGTGTCATTTACGTTTCATATCACAAGACTTTTCTTTTATTATTTTAGTCATCTGCTCAGAAGTGACTTGGGACTTCCTGTGCAAACAAGTTTCCTTATGTTTTTTTAAAATGTTTATTCAAACTTCTATTTGTGCTTGTCTTTAAAAGTTCCAAACTTTTTAGCCCTTAGTACTCCTCTTGATAAATACAAGGGTCAAATATTTTCATGTATCCCTTTTCTTACTTTATGAACACTGGGATTTCGATTCTCTCCCCTTGATTTATACACCCAGTTGATGCCAAAGACTATCTAGTATCCCTCACTGAAAGCTTCTGACACCCTTAAAGACTAAAAGGAAATTAGACAAAGGCTATGAAGCTTGAGGATTTTCAAATCATTGACTAGATCTCAGCAATACTCTCCACTTGGATGTGAAAGTATCATTCCAGCTCCTATGCTGCCAGTTTTCTTGAATCCTAGAGAAATGATGCACATGGGCTGAACCATCCATACAATAACATCTGGATTACGTCGGACAACAAAATCCACAGTGACTCTTCATCCAAAATTGAATTTTTTTAAAAAGTAAGCACTGTCTGTCAACTATTTGTCTTATTAGGTATACCAATATCTTGTAACAGACAGTTACATGAAGGTGACCCGCATTGTTTTCACCAGGGCTTTCTGAAGGATAGAATAGATTTTTCTAATTAATGAAAAGAAATGTGTTATAGATTTAAATATAGATATAAGGCTACAGTTCTTCATCTGTCGTCCTTGACTAAGTCAGGAGTAGGGAACCTCCGGCCCTTGGACCATATAAAGCCCAAACCAAACTCCCTGAACTCAAGCAGATGCCAGCTAGCCACAGCGCTGTAAGACAATGTAGAACTGCCCTGACGAGCTCATCAGACTGTGACTCCGAGTGTGTTCCTCCTGCAGGAGGCCTGGGGCTTCCTCTCTGCTGACCTTGCGATGAGCAGTGCAAACTATAAGAGCCAGAAAGCAATCCCTCGCAGCTATCATCACACAACTCACCAAAGAGAAGCCGTGCCAGACATCACATTCTCAAAAAACTCACCGCCCTGCAATAGGACAGAGCACAACTGGCCTCGCGGGCTTCTGACACTGTCACTCCTTTTTTTTTTTTTTTTAAGTCATTTGATTGGGGGCTCATACACCGTTTTTCACAATACATAAATAAGCATACTGTGTCAAGCACCCTCACACGTCCACTTCTATTATCATTTTCCAATTGTCCGCCTTTTCCCTTAAGCCCCTAGTATCAGCTTTTCCATCCCTTCCCCTCTTCCCCTGCTCTCTCCTCCCCACCAACCCTCAATACTTTATACATTGTTATTGTTCTATCATATATTACACTGCCCGACATCTCCTCCATCCTACTCCCCTGATGCCTACCCTTCAAATAGAAGCTTATGTGTATATCCTTGCCGTTGGTTCTGTCTCTCTACCCCACCTTCTCTTTACCCTTCCAGCCTCTCCAATCTAACCATTAGCCCGAAGGTGCCCATCCATCTTGGTTTCCCCATATTTCCAGCTCCCCTCTCTACTAGTGTACCTTCTTCAGTCCATCTGGATTTGCTAGTTGAGTTGGGACCATGATGGTGGGGGTGGGGAGAAGGCTTCAGGTGCTAGAGGGAACTTGTGTGCATCATCACTGCCCGGCTACAATAGACATCAAATGGGGGGGGGGGACAAAATAAACGTATATCACTGTGTGCACACATCCCCAAGGTACCCATTGAGGACATGTAGGACCATGAGCAAGCAAAGCAGATGGTGCCCAGCTATCAAAAGATATAGCATCCAGGGTCTTAAAGGTTTGAGCATAAACAAGCAGCCATCTAGCTCAGAAGCAACAAAACCCGCCATAAAAGAAAATCATTTGCCTGTGTGATAATGAGGTCCTGAAACAATCAGATATCAAAGAACAAAAATCAAAATCAATGGACCAATTGACTCCCGATATCGCTGAAGACAAATGGATACAGAGGCAAACAAAATAGAAGAAACGATGGTGCCCAGCTACCAAAAGATTGAATGCCTGGGGTGTCAAAGACTTGAAGATAATCGAGTCGCCATTCAGTGCAGAAGCAGCAAAGCCCACATGGAAGAAGCACACCCATCTATGTGATCAAGAGGGGCCGAAGGGAGCAGATAACGAGCACCAAAGAACAAGAATCACATCATTACAAAGGAGGGGGAGAGCAGGGTGGGGACCTAAGGCCCACTGGTGGGTAATTGGTCACCCCTTTACAGGGGAGCCACGAGGAGGAGACTGACCAGTCAAGGTACAGCCGGGCAGTGATGATGCATACTGTCACTATTTACAGGAGAAGAAAGACCTGTCTTTCTCACCTTGGGGATGAGTTCATTAAATGTTTGACCAGAATGGCTGGTGAGTGATGTCATAAATAATCCATGGCCTTTGGCAGAAAAAAGATGCCTCACCTCTGTAGGCTTATATAAACACATAAGTGGATAGGGCTGATAGCTTGAGAAACTTACTGCAATGTTTCTCCTACAACTCTTTTCCCCTGTGCTTCCCTAATAATTTTGGAAGTAGAAGAGATAAGAGTAAATGGACTAAAGTAGGTGCTAATCCTGAGACAAACGTTTGAAATAATTTGGGGAATAGAGTATGAAAATGTATTCATTAAATTGACTCACATCATAGGGATTATTGCATTTTCTATGGGTTCTCTATTTTATTAGTTTTAATGTTCAGTAATTTATATGCACTCTATCTGAATAATATTGTAGATTATATAGATCAAGTGTTTTATGGGCATGCACTTAATATTCTTCTATCCACTTCCATCACTAATGACAATCTCGTAGTTTAGTTTAGTTGTTTTTTTCTAATTTTACTTCTTTATTTCATATTCAAATTAAAACTTCAACACAATTTTTAAAAATCTGGTTTTAAAATATTGTTTCGTTACCAGTTTAATTTTCGATCCCACACCTTACTAATAGATCAGGTTTAATTCTGTTTAATTCTGTTATAATTCAGTGATATTTCTAAATTGGGTAATTAATATCTGACATTATTCCTTGTGCCTGACACCTGCTTGAATGTCCTTTACCAGGAAGAATATTCTCCGTTGAGCCAACATAAACAAAATCTGGGAACTGGAGAAAAAATAGCTACTTTTCAGAAATTTGGCTCATCAGAACCCAGAAGATATTTTAAATGCGTTCCTGTTTCGTTTCATGAGTGCTTCTACAAGTATCTGTTCCTGTCAAGTAGATTCCAACTCATAGCGCCCCTACCGGGCACAGTAGCACTGCCCCAGAGGGGTTCCAGGTCTTTCCAGAGCAGGAGGGAGCATCTTTCTCCCAGGGAAGAGCTGATGGGGTCAAACTGGCGACTTTTTAGGAAGTAGCAGGGCACTTAACCACTGTGCCAGCAAGGAGTTTTTTTCAGGCCAGAACGCTATAAAAATTCCTCCTCCCCGCCCCCCCCCCCCGACTGTCCATTATATTTAGTTTAAGTGCCAATGTAACCATCACTTTTATGATGGAGAGGAGCGCTGTCGTCTTTACCCTTCCAGCTTGATCTGCAAGATCAGCAGTTCAAAACCACCAGTCGCTCTGCTGGAGAAAGATAAGGCTTTCTGCTCCAGGTGACCAGACGTCCCGCTTTGGGCGAGACAGTCCCGATTTTAAACAACACCAACCTCCCTTCGTCCCTGCGGCTTTTTTAAAAAGTCCCGGTTTTTGGAAAGACAAGCTAGGGAATGGTGGCGGGAGAACGGGAAGGAAGTACACCCTCTTCACCCCACCCCAACCCCAACCCCTGTCAGTGGTGTCCCGCTTTACCAATGTTAAAATCTGGTCACTTTCCATGCCGCACAGACACTTCTCGTCTGTCATACAGGGTCACCATGAGACGGAATCAACTCCATGACCGTGGGGTTTTTGTAACTGTCACCTAGCAGTTACTCCCTGAGATGCGAATGGCAGCATCCACAATTGGAAACTTCCAGCTACCCCAAAGGAGAAAGAGGCGAATTCCTACTCCGACTCGACTCTTGTCAACCCACAGAGGCGGTTCTATAATAGAACAGAGTGACAGTCACATTGTGCTGTAATCAAGCTGATGGCAGTGGCTGTACCTGGCTGTACAATTTTCGTGAACACTAGGAACCCAGTAACAGTGTATGCCCAAACTAAATACTCACGTTAAGCTTCAATTGTTAATGGGATCGGTGGTTGAAGGTCAATAGCTTTCTTTAAATGCTTTGAAGTGACTTTTAAAACTGTTCATTTAAAAATAAATAAAGCAGGACAGCCAGAACAAGAACTTAGAATCTACACTATGGAATAATAGCTAAATATAGTTTCCAAAGCTGCTGTCATAACCTAATGATATACTCAACAAAAAAGACAATGTTTCAATTTCCAATTTCTCTTCATAAGGAAATGAATGATATCCTTTAATGAAACCATCCAGAGTTCTAATCTGATTCTACACGGGTTTTCTCCCTGTTAATTTTTTTTTTCTAAAGACGTCTTCTTTACTCATTCTTTCTATCTTGGTTTCTTGTCCTTCCCATTCCATCTACACAGGAAAGAATGATTCCTTGAATAATGCCTTAAATGATACCTGCCACTGCTTAATGTATATCCAGAAACATCTACTTTCCTCCAACATTCATAATTACAACATTCCAAGTCCAGTGCAAATCTTCTGCCCATTTCTGAGGAGTTTGGCAAACTGCACGAGGCACTCAGCGGTTCTACAACTCTTGACTTTGTCAAGATCTGATGCAAAGTTGAGCTCAACCTTAAATGGCCACTATATGGAACAAAATCCTTTTTTGTTTTTACACTATTACACATACTTCCCTGGTTAGACCCCAAGGATTTAACATGGAGCTATTTCATGCCTGTGGCATAGACATTATATAGACACAAGAGAGATGTTTTTTTAATCAGTCAATAAAAATCACGGTGCTCTAAACCTGCTTCCCCAAAAGGGCTTGATGATCCTTTGCAGGTTCCAAAACCGGCTGTCTGCTACAGTTCACACTTATAATGAGTGTTTATATCCATCCCTTATGAAAAGGACAAAACCCAATTCAATACAGTACACTGTCAATGTGTTATTGGAGGCATTTGCTGGCCCATAAGCCAGGACACTTGATTTTGATGGCAGCAGTGGTAGAGATGAAGGGGTCACAGCTGTATAGAGAAGGCAATAATTAAAAAGGTATCCTAAAATTATACTAAAGTAAGTGGTGGCCCTCTTTGAAAATAAGTCAGTAACTAAAATGGTGACCTGTATCGTTGTGTTGCCCACTATAGTGCTTTCTCGTTACATTTTGGAGAGAGAGCTGGTATCTTACTTCTCTTTACTGCTAATGGAGTCTATGCATATAAATGTTAAAATTGTATCACCACCCCCCATATAAAAGTAATTTGCTTTTTATTTTTCTCCTTCATTATTTTAATTAATTGGGATTTTCCAGATAAGCCAGAAATCTGAACTTCACTAGGTCTTAATGAATGATACAGGAAAATATAATTTCTCCATGAACGTTAGGTTGATTGGAAAATGTCATCCTCTGACCTACTCATGCTTGCTAATCAAGCGGAGCCTTCAGAGGGACTAATAGTTAGATTAAACATGCTACAACCCATCTCATCCCCCTTTTACTTGTTTAAATTACAGTGTTTGTCAGGTATCAGGCTGAGGGTATCTGAGGAAAGCCACCTCAACATGCTGGAGAGCACACATAGCCCTGTCTCTTGTAATTGGATAGGGAGCTGATCCTCACCTTAAGCTGTTTTGAATTAATGCAAGACATCAGCTGCTGGCTGTACGTGGTTTAATTATCAGCATTGGCACATTTTAGTTATCAGCCCAAAGGGTGCATGCTGTGGTTGATCTTGAACATGTGGTATTACCTGATTCCAGTTACCTGATGGCCAGATATGGGTCACGTCAGGAAAAGACTTCATTTAAAGGAGTGCTGTCTTGATTCAGAAATACTTACGGATAGGACAGTGTTTCAAAGGAAAAATAAAAGGCTACTTTAAAAAGTATTCTGTGGGAAGAGGGTAAAACACAGATTTGTTAAAATTTTGGCCTTGTGTGCAGGACTTACATAACTGTCCAGACTGTTCTCAATGTCAATATTCATGGTCACTTTTTTTTCTCATTTTTGCATTTAGGATGATTAAAATCGAGCAATTGATCCTAATGTGCCAGAATAACCCTTGTGCCAAATCAATTTTTATCAGCGGTCTCTGTTATAAACCAAATAGAATATAATCCTGCCATTATTCTTATTTAAAGTAGCCCCAACGATTTCTCTGGAGAATTGTGGCTGTCTGGAGAGTTGGTGCAGTCTTCGGTGCTGCGTGTTTCACTGCACATACTGGAATGCTGCAGGGGGCATGCTCAGCCACAGAGCATGGCATCCACACCACCAGCCTGCTACCCGACACTCGGTTGTGTTCTGGGGGCCTCTTGTTTTCCTGAAGCATCAGTAAAAATAAAGGAACCGATTCTTCCAAATCACAGCACTCTTACCCCAGTTCTGTTCTAATAGTATTGACTACAATCTTAAGCATTTTTGCTTCACTCAACACAGCTCTTAAAGGGCTTTCCCCTTTGAAGGCATACTCTCTGTGGGTGGTCAAAACCCTTCTGAAATTGTCAGACTTGAAAGTAAGATGGATTGTTACTGGAACATTAAGTAGGACAGAGAGCAGCTGAAATTTAAATACAAAGTTGCAGCTGCTCATGAACTCCAAAAACTTAAATTAGTTCAGCTGAACTGCTCAATTCCAGTAAGAAACAAAATGCGCACAAGTGAGTTGCTTACTCCCGCCCTCATAGGAGGAGCAGGCATCTAAAGTCTAAATTGGAAACTTGTCAGTTGAAAACACTGACATTTACGCTAAACGATCCCCACCCCAATCAGCCCATTTAATCTAATTCTGTACAACCTCTGTAGAACAAATGTGGAGCTGTGAATCCAGATGGCCCTTCCTGATTCTCAGCACTCTTCTTCCCTGAAGCTCTGGACATAGGGACCCTTTCTTCCCAACACTCTCCTCTGTGTTACCCCTGAATTCTCCTAGTTTCCTTCCTTCCTTCCTTCCTTCCTTCCTTCCTTCCTTCCTTCCTTCCTTCCTTCCTTCCTTCCTTCCTTCCTTCCCTCTCTCTCCCCGCTTCTTTCCTCCTTCCTTCCTTCCTTTTCGTTCTTCCCTTTCTGAAAGGATCAGTTTTTGCTCTGTACTTTTCTTCATTTATCTTATTTTTAACATGGCTCTTTCACTTTTGCCATGTCCGTTTCCATCTACTCCAGAGTGGATTCTGACTCATGGAGACCCCCTGTGTTTTAGAATGGAACTGCACTCCAGAGATGTTTATAAGACTGTAATATGTATTTAAATAGATTCTATGGCAGGAGGTTTGGGGATTGGGCTGGCAAATACTACAAAAGCAGATGAGCATGCCTTTCTTCTGCGGTCACTTAGGTGAGTTAGAACCACCCATCTTTTAGTTAATGGTTTAGCGCATAAACATTTGTAAAATCCAGAGACTTCTCATGAATAAACCTTCAGTTTCTACTCAAACTGGTTCTCTACAGAACATGCCCACCTAGAAGATCATTTGTAAAGTTCCATTGGACTTTAACCTCATACTCAGGAGCTCTGCTGGCACAGGGATGACATGTTGAGCTGTGACCTGCAAGGGCATCAGTTGGAAACCACCAGCCAGTAGTCAGGAGAAAGAAGAGGCTTTCTACTCTGTACACAGCTGTCGTCTCAGAAAGCCCCAGAAGCAGTTTCACCCTGTTTTATACGTTTGCAGTGAGTCAGCGTCCACGCAAGGCCTGTGAGTTATGCCTGATATTCAGATGTGCACCCCTGGTCAAATCCCCTCATTTCTATTGATGATGGTTTCCATGTTACCCTGTTTGCACAGTTTGCATATTCCTTATTAAAAATCATTTTATTGGGGGTTTGTACATCATTTTTCCCAACACATAAATAAACATACTGTGCCAAGAACCTTCACATGTCCACTACTGTTATCATTCTCCAAATATCCATCCTTCCCCTTGAGTCCTTGATAGCGGCTTTCCCATCCTTTCCCCTCTTCCCCTGCTCTCCTTTCCCTACCAACCCTCAACACTATATACATTGTTACTGTTCTGTCAGTCTTACACTGCCTGACCTCTCCCCCAGCCCACTCCTTTGATGGCCAGCCTTCAAATAGGAGCTTATGTGTATGTCCTTGCAGTTGGTTCCGTCTCTCTACCCCCCTTTGTCTCCACCCTACCAGCAGCTTCAATCTCACCACTGGCCTGAAGGAGCTCATCCATGTTGGTTCCCCAGATCTCCAGCTCCCCTCTCTTTACTAGTGTACCTTCTCCAGTCCATCTGGATTTATAAGGTAGAGTTGGTTTGCATATTTTGAAGTCACATTCTGCTTAGTCATGAAATCACAGTATGCATCCTTCATAACAGAGCTGATTGGTTCTTCCTTTCAAAATTATGCCACTATTTCCTACATATTCCTCAGTTGTTGTCTTATAACAGTTTCATTGAGATGTAATTAGCATATCATGTATTTCAATAGTTCAATCATATGAAGAAGGGTTGTACGCTCATCAACCACCGTCAACTTTGAAATATTTTCTTCTTTCTTGTGTCCACAGCTATTGACTTCCAATTTCACCCCACCCTCCCTCCCGTAGCCCTGGGCACTTAGTCATCCAAGAACTCTTTACATAGACCCATTCATCCTGACTCCCCTGCTCAGAAAACTTACAAAACCAATCCAAAACCAAAAAAGGGCTCGGTAGGGGCTGAGCCCCGGTGGCGTAGTGGTTGTGCACGGTACTGCGACCCACTGGGTTGGAGGTTCAATTCCGGCTCCCAGGAGCAAAGGCTGGGCCTCCTGCTCCCACCACCTGAGGGCAGTGATGCCTAAAAAATAAAAATAAATAAAAATAAAATAAAAAAAAGGGGCTCGGTAAAAAGTGACACACACAAAAAGACTCAGTCGAACACAAAGTGTTAAAACTTAGAATAATCCCCTCACAGAAGGTTCAGAGGAGATGAAGCAGTCATGGTGCAGTGTAGCAATGAAAAGACATACAATGTTCCTCTAGTTCTTAAATTTTCCTTCCCCCCACCCCACCCCACTATCATGACCCCAATTTTACCTTACAAATCCGGCTGGACCAGAGGATGTACACTGGTACAGATAGGAACTGGAAAGACAGGGAATCCAAGACCCAAGAGCCCCTCAGGACCAATGGAGAGAAGGGCAATAATGAGAGGGTGGAGGGAAGGTTTGGGCGAAAGGGAGAACAGATTGCAAAGATCTGCACATAGCCTCCTCCCTGGGGGACAGATAGTGGAGAAGTGAGTATAGGGAGATGCCGTCAGATAGTGTAAGATATGATGAAATAATAGTAATGTATAAATTATCAAGGGTTCATGGGGGAGGGGGAGTGGGGAGAGGTGAAAAATGAGGACAGGATACCAGGGGCTCAAATGGAAAGCAAGTGTTTTGAGAATGAAGAGGTAAACAAATGTACAAAAGTGCTTAACCCAATGGATCTATGTGTGGCTTTTGATAAAAGTTGTAGGAGCCCCCAATAAAACAATTTTAGAAAAACTTGGAATAAATTCAAAATGGGTCCAGGAGAGGTCAGTATCAATGGATTTCAGCAGCTGCAGTGAGGCCTCACAGAGGCAGGTCTTCCACAAGATGGATTGACACATCACTTCCACTAGAGGCTCCAGCACAGGGTGCTCAACCTGTGAGTCATGACCCCTTTTGGGGACACAGGGGTTGCCCAATTTATAACCGTAGCAAAATTATAGTTTTGAAGCAGCATTGAAAATCATTTTATGGTTGGAGGGTCACCACAACATGAGGCACTGTGTTAAGGGTCACAGCATGAGGAAGGTTGAGAACCACTGCACAGCTCAGGAGCAACTAAACCCACATGGAGGAAGCACACCAGCCTGTGCCACCACAAGATGTCAAAGGGATCCTGTAATCAGGCATCTAAGAACTAAAAATTATATCATTATAAATGAGGGAGAGTGCAGACTGGGGACCCAAAGCCCATCAATAAGTGAAACGACATCCTCTCAGAGTGGTTGCAGGGAGGAGATGAGTCAGTCAAGGTACAGTGTAGTAACAATGAAATATGCAACTTTCCTCAGGTTCTTAAATGCCTCCTCCCCCTCTTCCCCGCCCCCCATTATCATGATCTCAATTCTACCAGACAAATCCAGCTAGATCGGGGGATGTAAACAGGAGTCAGAAACATGGGGAATTTAAGACAGATGACCCCTCAGTGGTGGGAGTGGTGATACTGGGAAGGTGGAGAGATGGTGAACTAGAAAGGTGGAACCGATATCAAAGATCTACATATAACCTCCTCTCTGGGGTACAGACAAGAGGAAAGTGACTACAGGGACACATTGGATAATGTACAATATGAAAAAGTAATAACAATTTGTAAATTATTAAGGATTCATGGGGGAGGGGGAAGGGGGGCAAAATGGGGTGACCTGGTACTGGGGGCCTAAGTGAAGGGAGGATGTTTTGAGAGTGGTTATGGCAACAAGTGTGCAAATGTGGCCTGCATGCAACTGATGTATGTATGAGCATCATGGGAGTTGTAGTAGCCCCCAATAAAATGATTCATTAAATAAAAAAAGAACTATGGGGGGGATGGTGTGGTTCAGAGTTTACTGAATTCCTTGCTTCTCTGCTAAATACACTGGTCCAGAGTTCCTCTGGCTTGCTCTGATCACACTTTGTTCCCCTATCTCCTCTCATCCCCTACTAATAACTAATAACTGCACATCATAAAGGGCAGCTCAAGCATTCCCTCCTCTTACACTCCCCCAAGACACCAGACCCCACCCCAACATTTTGTGTTCAAATTCTTAATGACCTTAGAATGACGCACACAGTCTAAAACCCTCCAGTCACTCTATAGCTTGCATCCAAATTGTTTTCTAATCTATCATGAGTATATGAATCTCCTTTTAAACAAGATTTAGCATTCCTAAAGAGGTGAAGCTGTGAATTGTACCGTTTTAAATGTGCGAATTCTACCAGAGAGTTTAAAAATAACTATTCCTAGTTTCTGGGATGTTTCCCCAATTCAGTTATCTCTAATCCCTGTGTGAGTATCATAAGAACTAGATCTTTAATGGCATAATCAGATCCCATGTCAAATAAATGACATTAAGAGTGTCATTAATATAATTCCTTATTCCCAGAGATGTTCTGGAAGGTTTATATGTATTCTCATTTGTTATAAATACATTGACGCAAGTTTTAATGGAAATTACTGACTAAAAATGAATTTCAAATGATGAAAATTATTTTATAAATGAAAGAATTAATGCCTACATTTTCATGTAACTAAGCAAATATATATAACACATGTGGTCCTATTCATTAAAGCACCTTCTGAACACATTTCATATTATCCTGCCTACGCCCTTACACACCTGTGGAAAAGTCAGAACATTATACTACAAAAATATTTTAATGAACTATAGATATTCAGACCATTTGGACAAAAGAAGGCAGGCACCATGTACATACAAACACTCCATTTCTCTTATGATCCATCCCACTATTTTGTAGGATACAAATGCATTATCAGTGAATATAAAGATTTTTGCCTCTAACATCATCTACATATATAAAATAAAATTAATCTATATTTATGCTTTCATGCGACTATAAATCCCAAATGTTCTTATAAATATGAGAGGAGAATCTTTGTTAATATTTGGACCTGTTCTGCATTTGTTTTGTATGAGACTTTCTAATGCTGAAGCAGAATAAGAAATCATCACTATAGGTTAAAATGGTTTAGCTGGGTAAGACCGTCCCACTCAAAATAGAACCCTCCCGATGTCTGACTAATGTTTTTTAAATCATTTCTATTTTTCCACAGTTTTCTTAAATATATGTTATAGAGCACGACACATGGTGCAAATCATTTTTATTGCTTATATAAATAAACCTCAAAGACAAACTGTTGTGTTTTGAACATAGGGAAAAAAACAAGTAGGTAAAATAATCCTGAATACCTTACTGAGAAATTTAAAAACCTGAAGTTTCAGCAGCTCAAGAATAAGTGGATATTAAACACTTAAAGTTTTCAAAGAAAATGCCACCAAATATGAACATCTAGTATTTTCTGGCTAATGAGCTGATCTTATTGAATAGAGTAAGAGATATTGGTTTTATTGCCAATTTCATAGATCCTGGTGAAGAACAAACACCACCCCTTAGTGTAAGTCCATTTATGAACTCATCCTATTGAGAGATGGCACCTTATACCCTAAATATATGAGGGCAGAGGACACAGATAAATGCATGAGGGCAGCTCTAGCTCTCTCCGGAGTGTGTGCCATGGAGACCTACCTGAAATGCTCAGGTTTCACAAAGGAATAGTCTCATTTATCAGCCTGGCGTGACCAGCTTCACCAAAATAGTTATCCATTATTTGTTGGCAGCAGATAAGCCCATCAAAAGGTAGCCAATAGGGAAGAACTTATTTGAAGAGTGACATAATCTTACGACTGTCAGGGATTTTGAGCAAAATAGCCATCAGTTTATCGTATTTACAAAGAGAAGGGGTGTTTGGGAGTAGAACTTTTTTTTAAGGTCAGAATCCTTAATCCAAAGCTGCAGAAGAAGATTTGATGTTTTGTAAATGGTCAGTTTTATCTGGGATCTGGTGAGGGACTTTGCCAACTCAACAGTCTCCAAGTTAGTGGCAGTTAGAGAGAGAGAGAGAGAGAGAGAGAGAGAGAGAGAGAGAGAGAGAGAGAGAGTCAAGCCCTCCCCAGCATGATATGTGTGTATTCACAGCTGCCACAGAACAGGTAACTGGGCACCATTTGCATCAAGCCGTGTCTCTAGCTGTATGGCATGCATATTTATGAACACAACATACAAACAGGAGCTAATGTCCATAAACATGAAAATTAGAAAATTCATGAATAAGGGTCTTTTGTACATCTCCATTGTCAACTTTAAATCACTTGTTCCCATTGATGTCTCCTTCAGAAAGTCAATCTGCAAGTATTTGTTTATTCAGCAAGAATATTGTGCAGTGCTCCTTGACTTATAATGTCAATTTCTAGTAGCACATTTATTTTACTCTAATCTACTGAAGTTTGGTTTAGCACACTAACATAAACCATTAAATTAATAAATAAGTATTAACTCTATTAGATTTCACTGCCTGTCAGTGAAATAATGTGATTGGGTGTTATAACTTGTGAGGTGCTGAACAATGTCAGAAATTTTATAGATTTACACATCTCAAAAAGGGTTAAGATTATCTAGAGTTAGGATTACCTATAAGCAAAATAATAAATTTCCTTTTTACCAAATTATAAACAGAATCACAATCAATTAGTCTGCTATCACCCCTTTCTGTTCCTTGTATGAGCTAGCACACACAGTCACACAGAAAATGCTGGACACTTTTGTCTAATTCATCCTCACCTTCCCAGCCGCCTGCCTAAGCATGCAATGTTTCTCATTATATCCTTTAGGTAAGCCTTTTCTCTGTCTCTCTGTGTGCTAATAATCTCCAATGTCCTCCACTTTGCTTAATCATGTCCACAGTGGCCAAAGTCTATCGCATACTCACATTCTCTTTGGTTTACTTAAAGGTAGTGGTCTTTTCTTCATAAGCTTGCTTTTACCCCTTCTTTT
Source organism: Nesogale talazaci (assembly GCA_004026705.1). Taxonomy (NCBI): domain Eukaryota; kingdom Metazoa; phylum Chordata; class Mammalia; order Afrosoricida; family Tenrecidae; genus Nesogale; species Nesogale talazaci. The sequence continues at coordinate 117,231 of PVJH01004271.1, forward strand.
TGCTTTTTCTACAATTATTCATTCTCTGTTTCAAACTAAAATACTCTATTCACAGAATGTTCTTCTTAATAGGCTTTCCTCCTACAGTCAAGATCTGAATCGAGTGAATGTAAGATGTCTGTGAAACAGAGCATGACAGGGGAAGATGAGTGATTTGTTAGGCAGTAAAGAAAGAAATCGTCTCCCACCCCCTCCATCCCCCAAACCTGAAAGCTGGAAAAATTAGTTCAAGATTTTTTTTTCATTTTATGAAAATGACCTTAGGCAAGTGGCTTAATCCCTCTAGACTTCCATCCCAATGCCTATAAAATGAAAGTATTGAATAAGCTCATCATGATCCCTTCTAAAATTAAAATTCATGTTTCTGGGATATCATGCAAAGGACTTTCTAAAGAATTGAAAAGTTTCACAGAGGTAGAAGTTACCAAAACACCCTAATATTTCTGATGGCTAAAACTTAGTTCCTGCCTTCATTCCTAGAAAAGAGGAGCTCCAATTTTCTCCCAGATGTGCCTCTAATTTGAAAGTGCTCGGTGTGACCACTCCCGAGTTATGGACCACAGCAAGTACAATGATATGAAGAGAGACGATCCTTGCCAGGGGCAAAGATTCTAGGGCTTTTCTTGTGAAAGTTGCTGAGTTTGTTAGGACCTGTAGTAACCTCATGAGAGTGGAAGACCAGGGCTTAAGGCCAAACTCTTCTTTCATTGTTACCACAGCAGCAGCATTGAGTTACCAGATTCCTTTTTGGTCTTAGCTTAGAAACCTCCCTGCAACTGGGTCCTTACTCATTCCAAGAGGCCCTGCCTGATGCTTATAATTATTTATGGATGCACACATCTACTGCAAGCTGAGTTCCAACAATGAAACACCACAATAAAGAAATGTAGCGTAGGTCTCTATCCTGAGGGAGCTGTTCTCCTTGGAAGTAATCATTCAGAAACTCAAAACCCTGTCGCCCACATTGGAAACCTTCCATTATGCTTAGCAGTAACCAAAAAAAGAGAGAAAATAGCTTCTTTTATTCTTGATATTCTCTTTCCTCCAAGTTCTTTGTCTTCTATAGTGCTTCATTTTAGACTCTTTGCTCCTTCTTTCTTTGAACCAACTTCAGAAAAGGTTGACTTTCTCTGACTTGTACTGCAAACAAAATCTGAGTTCTCTTGAAAGTACAGAATCACCAATTTAAAAATTTCATATATTTTTACATACACAAGAGGCTGGAGCACAATGGTTCTTTTTGACATCTTCTAATAATCTTTCTCCTTTGCTCAATTATTTTATTTTTAACATGGACATAGGCACACTAAAGAGCATAAAATTTGTATTAGTCAAAATAGCCCTTCCATCAGTCTTCATAGTTACATTTGTCGAGGATCACATTGATGGGACCATTAAGCAAACATCATAAGATTGAATATCTCAAGAATGCTATTTTACTTTCATCCTCAAGCAACCTTCGCTGGAAAAGCATTCAGTAAATCAAGAAATAAGATATTGCACAAATCAAGGAGTAACTTATCACACAAGGTAAATAGCACTGTGAGTGAGGCATAGAGGTGATAATGGCAAGCCACCTGCCTTTTGGAATAATGAAGCTGTTTGTTCCCATGAAGATTTACAGAATCAATCCAACAGACACGCCTACCAGAGTGATAAGGAAAACACTGGAAATTTGAGTCAAGATGGGAGTAGGGTGAGGGGCATATGTCCTGGAGAAGGTGATTATGTTTCTGCTAGTCCATAGGAAAATAGGGAGAAACAGCATCTCATCATAAAAAACACCTAACAATGCTTATCAACCAGAGCAGAAACCTGGTACTCTCTTTCTAACGGGACACATTTGATTTTGGTTTTGTCCAACTCTTGGTGACCCAGACTGTGTGCTACAGACTCGTGCTGGGATTTAGCCTCTGTTCTTTCTAGGTGCACATCCTTAGGTCACACCAGATGGACTCAATATGGAAACCATACTAAGTGAACTGGGTTTTATTTAATATTTACTGGTAAATCTTATACATCAAGTTGAAACTCCTGACTGTGAGAAGAAGCAGGTAACTGCTCTCCTGGGATATAGAATGAGTGGAGACTGTACTTTAGTTCAAATCTCTTATCTCAAAGGTGCACAATGAATGGTATTCCAGAACAACAATATGTCTACTATTTTAATGTCCTCCTTGCTTTACTATGACATGTATTAATCTAGTAGATATAGATATGCCTTTCAGAATGAATGCTATTGAAAATTTGCCCTATCACCATCCTCTGTTGTTTGCATAGTGTCCAGGAATTTATACTATGGATCAGAGATGGTCTATATTCATTTAATTTCCTTCTGTCAGCCATGTTTTACACTGTATACATTGTTTAATTGTATGCTAAATAATCAACCCTATAAACAGTGTTATGACCCAGGGGAATGATTGCTAAAATGACAATGTTTTCTAACAGAAAATGACAATGATATCTCTCAGGTGAACCAAGTATGTATAATAACCCTAGATACTAAGAATGGATTTGATATCATTTTTACAATGATATAAATTTTAGTTCTTTAATGTCTGATGCCTGATCCCTTTAACGTCTCGTGGTCCAACAGGCTGGTGTGCTTCTTATATGTAGTTTTCATTGCTACTGAGCTACATGGCCACTTGTTTACCTTCAAGTCTTTAAGAACCCAGATGCTATATCTTTTGATAGATGGGCACCATCAGTTTTCTTCATCACAATTTCTTATGTACACCTTTGTCTTCAGCAATCTATCAAGAAGGTGGGCGTACAATGATATGATTTTGTTCTTGATGCCTGATAACTACTTCCATTGATACCTTGTGGTCACACAAGCTGATGTGCTTCTTTCATGTGGTCTCTGTTGCTTCCGAGCAATGTGGCTACTTGTTTATTTTCAAGCCTTTAAGGCCCCAAATGCTATATCTTTGATACCATGGAACCATTAGCTAGCATCACTACATTTGCTTATGCACACATTTGTCTCCATTGATTGTGGTGGGAAGGTGAGCATCAAGGAATGCCAATTTAATAGAACAAAGTGTTCTTGCATTGACGAAGTGCTTGAGTAGAGGACCAATATCCATCTGCTGTCTTAATGATAACCCTTTAAGTATGTGCACCTAGATCTATTTCCCCATCATCATATCTAAATATACTTACCTGTGTTCATGTCTGGCTTTAGGCCTCTATACATTCTCTACAAATGAGGGAGAGTATAGATTGGGCACCCAAAGTTCATCTGCAGATGAAGCGACATCCCCTTACAGAAGGGTCATAGGAGGAGACAAGCCTGTCAGGGTATAGTGTAGCAATGTTGAAATATGCAACTTTTCTCAAGTTCTTAAATGCTTCCTCCCACCCAATATCATGATTTGAATTCTACCTCACAAGTCTAGTTGAGCCAGAGGATGTACACTGGTACAGAGGGGAACTGGAAACATGGGGCATCCAGGACCAGAGGACTTTGGGACCAGTGAGGAGAGTGGTGACACCAGGATTGACGGAGGGATGGTGGAGCAGAAAGGGGGAACCAATTATAAGGATCTACATACAACCTACTCCCTGGAATACTGAGGGGGAATGGGGAAGAGAGGGAATGCAGAAGCCAATACCAGGGGCTTAAATGGAAGGTAGATGTTTTGAGAATGATGATGGCATCAAAGGGACAAATGTGTTTTGCATACAGTGGCTATATGGATGGGTTGTGCTAACAGTTATGTGAGTCCCCAATAAAATGATTTTTAAAAAAAGAATGGATTTGGAGCTCTCACTTAATTCTAGTCCTAATCTGAGAAATGTTAGTTCTCATGACATGACCCTGCTTCATGTTTCCCATCATGAAGAGATCACTGAAGATATGGATACTATAGAAAAGGGTGGTGAAGAAACTAGGTGCCTGGCTATCAGAAAGAACAGCATCTGGGGCCTTAAAGGCTTGTCTTCAAACAAGTAGACATCTACGTGGAGCATCAACTAAGTCCTCATGGAAAAGCATACCAACCTGTCTGATCCAAGGATTGTAAATAATGAAATTCAAATCTGAAGGAGAGAATGGAATCAGAGCTTTGGTTTTTGGAGAGCTCTGGATGACAGAAGAAGATAAATATCCACTTGCCACGTCCACACATGGATTAAGCCTCTGATAAATACCCTCTGACCATAGGTGAGTGATGTGAATAGCCTTGTTATCAGAGAGCATTGTAAAGTGTATTATGTTATATGTCATTAGCTTTGTAAAACTGTTCCACAAGCTTTTTAAAGCCTTTTTTGAATACTATGAATTGCCAAAATAATATACAGAGTAGTCTTATAACAAGTACAGCCTGAATGTTCCTTAGAAACCACGATAGTGAAACTTCATCCCTTGTACTATGGACATACTATTAGAAGACACCAGTCTCTATATCATGCTTGGTGAAGTAGAGTCTCAGTAAAAATAAAAAACATGTAAGAGGAAGCCCCTCAATGAGATTAATTGAAAGGGCAGCTGCAACAATGAACTCAGTCAAAGAAACTATTTTGAGGATGGTACAGGATCAAGTTTTGTTTCTTTCTGCTAGATCTAAGGTCACTAAGAATCTAAATAGACTCAATGTCAATTAGCAACAGGAATATATCCAATTAATCACTTCTGAAATAATTCCATACTAATCAAAACTAGAATGCTGTTATATTTTAAAACTTGGCATTCTTATGACACTGAATCTCAAGTTAAAATTTAGAAGCATCATAGTTTTCTCACAGCTTTGCTTATGCTGTAAGAACAAGATTCCTAACTTTGTTGAAGGTCTTTGATTCAAAATTTATCATCTGAATCTAAGTCTGAAAGTTAGAGGTCATTGGAAGCAGCAAACTTTACCTTTCCATCTCAAGCATTTGAAGAAGTACTACTGGTCAAGGAAAATGCATGTGTTGCCCAAGATACTGACATATTTGTATGAAGAACATTTCATAACTATATTGCAGTTGGCATCTTCTAATGCTTTCAGTTCCAGCCTGGTTATAAAACCTTATTTATTCTCTGTTTCTCCATTCTACATCCTTCCCACCTACCCCATTCAATAAGGATATAATTATTCTTCCGTCAAATGTGGGCTTTAAAGTGTTGCTCTGCCCTACTGCACTTTTTCACTGTCAGATTGCTACCAAAACTGTCATTTGATTAGAGCAATTTGGGGGCCATCTGACTCACCAACAATTTTAACAAGTGCAGTGACTGACGCAGATGCCTTTTGAGGTTCTTCCTTCATCTGGTGTAGGGTGATAAGATCAGGTAAAGCAGCTTTATTCGTTTCATGCAATCCACCCTCATTGAGAAGAGAAAATGGGAAAGGATTAGTTCCCATGGAAAGTAGTTTTGTGCTGCTTCACTTATTCTTCAAGTCTGAAAAACGAATGTGTATATCTGAAAACCACACACGCACACACATCACTGTTTGTTCTTTTTCAATAGATAATACAGTAGCTATCCAGCACTGATGTTTCAGTCTAGATTCCTTTCAAGCTGTGTTTCTATGGGAAATGTTATTTTTGAGATGATTTCCATTATAATATACACAAATTCAAAAACTTCTACATGTCAGTTTAAGGACATTCTCTCAAGTTATTCAACCATTCTTCTCCTTATCCGAATTGTTCAGCGCCTGTTAACATAAACTCATTGCTCCTCAGGTTTCGTCTTCCATGTGTGAAGTTGCTGTTGTCAATTTTATTCCCACATGGATAGTTCTTACACATCCTGGGAATCGGTTCCTTGGTTTCCAGGCTCAAAGTCACAATGTCAAGAAACAGCTCCATTGAATTGACCTATTATTGCGTCTGGATTTTCTGCTCTTCCCCAAGTTCTTTGAATAATGCCCTATAGTGGGAGCGGGAGGCCCAGTCTTGCTCCTGGAGAGCCGCTGCTGAATTTGAACCGCCAAGCCATTGGGCCACAGTCCCGCACTCAACCACTACACCACCAGGGTTCTGCCCCTGCCCTGTAGTTTTAAAAGCTTACAATTGGTCACCTGATGTATATCCATTGATTTCCATGTCCCACGAGCAGTGGAGGAAGACGAGTCTGTAATAGATGAAAAAATGAAGTAGGTTGTTCCTCCATGAACTGTCTTCTGTTGCCATGAGAGTGAAGAACTGAATGAAGTCCAGCTACCATGATGAACATTTGTGTCAAAGAACCTCTCGCAAACCTTGATCAAAAAGAGAACACACAGAAAAAAGTTTAAACTCTCATTGATGCCAGAGCTCCTGGAGTCTCGGAAACTGGATGAATCCCTGAAACGACTGCCTTCAAATAGTCGTTAAGCCTTAAACCAAAAAGTAGGGGGGGATCCCCTAAAATCTTCTTAACACTCAATAGAGGTGAGCATGTCAGTCTAGATTTTTAACTTTTTTTTGTTTTCCCTTACATTTTTGCTCCTGTCTGCTATAGATTTAAAGCCTGCTTATGATTTTGTTCATTGTTTAAAGTTCCTTTTTTCATAATCAGTAAAATATTTCCCTGCTCCACTAAAATAAAGACTATCTCTAAGTCAGCAAACTCAAATTTTTGCAGCTCTTTAAGATTTCTGACATTCTTAGATAACCCATTATCATGTCTAACTAGACTATTCCATAAATTTGGGGTGGGAAAATATCTTTTTGGTAATCCACTTTGCCTTGCGTATTCAACATACACAAAACACAGCCACACATTACAACTATGTGGTTGCCACTACCCAAAGTTTCGGCGTATAATAATATTTCAAAAGAGTCACTAGTCAAGGTATGTATTCTTTTCACCATCTTTAATTTTTATCAATTTCTTTTCTAATCAACTGATTCAAAAGAAATTACATTTAGCTGAAAAATTAAACACTCACTAAATTGCCCATAGTTAACATTATTTCATTGTTGTTTTATTTAACTGAAAAAAGTGATCTTTTTTGCCAAGTCAGTTTACCAGAAGTGACAGAACAACATTTTTGTTGCACTCTATCATAATTTGAGTAAAGATTCTGGCTACTATTTATAGCATTTATATAGAATCTCTTCACAGATTCTATATAAAAGTGATACAAGTTTTGTGCTAATATTTGTTTGTTTGTTTGTTGATCAAAGAAAGTTACTAAAAATTATGTGTGATGTTTAGAGGTTCTTTTTATCATTTTTTGTTTTATCACACAACAATATTTTATTCCAAATTATTATTTCAATTTGAGACAAACCCAAGAGCAAAGATAGTTCAGAACTAAAAAAATTACAACTTGATAATTATATTACTTCTCTTTCCTTAGGCTTAATGAGAAGCAATTCTACTATTCTGTTTTGTTTTTTAATAAATACATAAACCACAGGAGTCTTTCAGAATCACAGAAATTAGAAAACCTAGACAGAAAAACACTTAGTACAGTCTCTAGAAAAATGCAATCAAAAAAATTTTTTAATTAAAATTAAAAAAATGCAATCGATCCAACAATTAAATCAATTTCATCCAATTTGTTATTTGTCAGATAAGATCATGTTAGTATCTCATCAAAGGTACTGCATATGTAATTATTGACATAAAACCCCATTTTCTCATTGACCTTTTTCCTTGAATTTGAGAGCTAATTTTTCTACAACATTTTATTTTACACTGGTTGTAATATTTATTGCTGTAATTAATGTAGTAGAGAAATGTTCTCACACACTCATCATTTCATGAAAATAACAACTTTCATGCTGAAATTTTTCACACTTCATCACAGCCCAAATATGAGTTTATCTTCAGAATCTGAGGAAGATCTTATAACTTCATTGATTTATGAGAACATTTTAAAGAAGCCCTCATTACCAATGCCAACAAAAATTTGGCTTTTTAGATTAATTCAAATTCAAAAATAGCTAAGCTTAAGCTTCACATTTAGCGAATTTTTTCCTATTAAGAGTCCTAATTAACTAGCTGAAAAATATGCCACGTTTTATTCATGTTACCTTTCCTTTGTCTTTCAAAAATCTATAGAAATCTAAAAGAAGCTGGATGAATATTGCCTCCGATGTGCTTCACTAACGGCACAATGATTATAACTCCTGGGTCGCCAGTGCATTGTCCATGAGAGAGAGAGCATCAATTAAGTTGGCCCATAGAGTCCCTCAGATCGAATGGGTGGATTTGGTTTTTGTTTTTTATTTCCCATTCTAAATATATTTCACAGTACCAGTCAGAAAAATCCAGTAATTTAAACTTTTCTGTTTTTACTGAAAACGGTCTCTCTTACAACCTGTCATGGAAGGCTGAACTCCCCAAGTTCTCCTTTGCCTTCTGTGCCATCCACAAAATTCAGTTCCACAAGCTTCCATGTGCCTTCTTCTGTGTGAAGCATTTCGTGTAAAGTACAACAAAGACAAAGCCTGGATCTTTCTCCTCTGTGATTCTACTACAAGAGAGACGGGCTCCCTTCTTTTGCGCAGGAAAACCAGAGGCGCTGGGAGTAGTTTTGTGAACTGAAGTACACATCTGATTATTACACATTTCCTTAGTTCTCTCAAGTGGCCAATTACCCCATTGAGAGTGCCTCTTTTTTTGCCAAAGTTGTGTAGCCACATCTCCAGCCATTGCCCTGAGGCCTTTTTTTATTATTAAAAATCATTTTATTGGGGGATCATACATTCTTTTTCACAATACATAAACACATATACTGTGCCAAGCACCTTCACATGTCTGCTGCTGTTATCATTCTCTAAATATCCACTTTTCCACTTGAGCCCTTGATATTAGCTTCCCATCCTTTCCCCTCTTCCCCTGCTCTTCCTTCTCCACCAACTCTTGATACTTTATAAATTATGATTGTTTTGTCATATCTTACACTGCCCGACCTCTCCCCCAGTCCACTCTTTTGATATCTGTCCTCCAGATAGGAGGTTATGTGTATATCCTTGCAGTTGGTTCCGTTTCTCTACCCCACCTTCTCTCCACCCATCCAATACCTCCAATCTCACCACTGGCCCCAAGGGGCTCATCTGTCCTGGGTTCCTTATATCTCCAGCTCCCCTCTCTACCAGTGTACCTTCTCCAGTCCTGCTGGATTTGTAAGATAGATTTGGGACCATGATATTTGCGGGGAGGAAGCTCAAGGACATGTGGGAGCATGAGCAAGAGTGGTGAAGAAAGCTGATGATGCCCAGCTATCAAAAGATACAGCATCTGGGGTCTTAAAGGCTTGAGCATAAACAAGCAGCCATCTAGCTCAGGAGCAACAAAACCCACCATAAAGGAAGCTCATTTGTCTGTGCGATCATGAGGTGCTGAAACAATCAGGTATCAGACATCAAAGAATAAAAATTAAAACCAATGGATCAATTGACTCCCAATATGATCCCTGAAGACAAGTGGATACAGAGGCAAACAGAGTGAAAGAAACGGTTGGTATCCAGCTACCAAATGATTAAGTGTCTGGAGTCTCAAAGACTTGAAGATAAACAAGTCACTGTTCAACGCAGAAGCAGCAAAGCCCACATGGAAGAAGCACACCAGCCTGTGTGATCAAGAGGGGCTGAAGGGAACAGGTATCAAGCATCAAAGAACGAGAATCACATTATTATGAATAAGGAGGAGAGCAGGGTGGGGACCTAAGGCCCACTGGTGGGTAATTGGTCCCCCCCTTAAAGGGGAGTCATGGGGAGAAGACAGATCAGTCAAGGTTCAGCGAGGCAGTGATGATGCATATGAATTTCCCCGAGGCTTCTTTCCTCTGACAGTGCTTTCCATACAAAACTCACTCCCATCAAGCAATTCCAATTCATGGTGATGCTTTAGGATGGAGTTGAACTGCCGCTGTGGCTTTCAGAGACTGGGATAGGAGGAGAAGGCCACGTCTTTCTCCATAGTGCAGCTGGTGGGTCCCAACTGCTAGCCTGTAGCGAGCACCCCAACATGGGCCCACACAGCACTGCCAGGGATCAAGCGGGGGAGGGGAGTGCTTTTTACTTTTGGAATTAAATGTGTTTCACTATCTTGTTGCTGACAGGGATTTTTCATATGAGTCTTCTCTTTTTTCAAAACCATTTTATTGAGAGTATATATAATATTGTATCATATCATTTCATTCCATAGTTCAATCACATCCAGCAGTATCACACACTTGCTACCACAATAAGTTAATATGTTTCCAAACATTCTTTTCCTTCTTGACCTCTTTGATATCAGCTCCTCTTACCCACCTCTATTAGTCTGGGTAGACTAGAGGAACAAATTTCATAGACACGCATATGGCTATAAGGAAAGGGTTTATATACAAAAGGAATGGAACACTGAGAAAACATCCCAGCCCAGTCCAGTTCAAAGTCATTAGTCCGATATTAGCCCATATACCCAGTACCAGTCTATAACGTCTCCTTCCGACTCATGAAGTCACAGGTCAGTGGGTACAGAATCCCACCGCTGTCACGGGTCTCCTCATGGCTCCTCACTTCCAGGGCTCAGGGTCCATCAGCAGCATCCAGTGGTGGCAGAAGCAACTCATCACTGGCAGGGCTCCCCACATGGCCTCTCCAGCTTCAGAGGTCTGGCTCCATCAGGGCAAAGCCATGTGGCTTCTCCGGCTCTTTTGGCTTCTCAGATCCCGTCATTTTATCTTGTCCATGATTCATCGTCTCTGAGACTAACTCCCAACAACTGGGAAGATAGATTCTCATCTTCACGAGGGAAATACTGCAAGACTTCCTAGATATATCAGGAGAAAGTCATGCCCACACAGAGGCCCCATTGGCTACTCAATGCCTATCTCCAGATTAACAGGCTAGACACAACCTCTACATATCAATGATGAAATTAACAGAAGCACATGACCTCCACA